>JASAMZ010011220.1:0-30532 GCA_030248115.1 Linhomoeus sp. GSCO2_2
CGTCGCACTTTCGCTGTACATGACAGCGGCTTTTCGTTTGCGCGCCGTGGCGGCTCTCTTCTCTCTTTCTAACCGTATTCACCCCTACTGTACTAGTCTTTTTGTCGCCTAAGGCCACACGATGTCGGTATCATGTCGCTGAATTATTGTAGTCGGATACCTACTCTTTTCCCAGGCGGCGGTACTGAACCATGTTCCAACTTAGAAGGCTTATCTGTCAGAAACGCAACAGAAGAATCCTGAAACTCTCTTCACCACGCCAAACGAAATCACCAATGATAGTTGTAGTAGCGCTAACCTTCATGGCGTGTCATACGGCGCAGATTCGATGATGATGAGCAATTAACAGCTTAAACGAACAGCTTGATTCAGGTACAGTCGCACGCCCTACCACGAGTAGTCGACAGTCGAACGCGACCAACCGCACCCACCCAGAGCAGATTTCAGCGTACGACCACATACGGTAGCTATTCATTCAACAGAGGGAAGCGGACAGCGCTAGCTTGCTGTGGATGGGGGGGCTGGATTTTTGGGACACCCGGTACATAGGTGCATCAACATGGTTGCCTACGTAGACTCAACCAAGTTGGTTTAGCAATAACCTATTCGACGTTTGTCTTCCACACACGACGGAATTGAAGGCAACTTCATGCGCTACTAGAAGTTGTCGTCATGAAACATTTGGCGACGCTCCGACTCACGCGGATCGCTTGACCGCCTTTCCCAGGCAGGCATCGCGGATGTTGGCGTAGGCGTCGGCGCCGTCGTTGACGCCCGAGACCTGACGTCGCAGGAAGTAGATGTCCTTGCGCGCCTTCAGCTCGCAGGCCAGCTGCTGCGCCTCGGGACAAGCTGCAACAGGGCCGTCGCGTTTCAATTATTAACAGTTTGACAGCACAAATTGCACGTTAGTAACACAACAGAGGCCGCGCAATCTCTCACGTCCGCCATAGGAGCTGGTGTCGGGCATGCAGCACTTGTTGTTCGAGGCTCCTGGACAGAGGCCGCTTCGGTAGCCGCCGTGACAGCACTTGTACGAGTACTGGCACTTCCCCCCTTGCAGGCTGCACTGGTCCTGGTTCTGGCTGCCGCCTGAACGTATTTCTGTCAACGCCGCAAACACAAGGGCCAAAACCCGACTGACTGGTTGGGCACTTGAATCCCTACCGCGCCACCTCATGGATTGCACAGCAGCGCTTGGCAAAACTTGTGTAAAAGATCGCGAGGATCACGCATGTCGTGTTATCCATATAAACAACATCTTGGTAACTCCATCGTGACGGACTTTCGAGCACCTTCTCACATCAGTGAAGAACAATGTTTCGTCTGCCCTAATAATGCTTTACTCAGTTTATGCAAACGTTGGACGACGGTTTGTTCGTTCTGCATAAATCCTACACTGTGCGGTCGGACGTAGAAGTCTTCACCAGTAACGCATTGGGACAATGACATGGTACTGGTTTTGCGAAACCTTGTGTCGGCAGGCAACACTTGTAGTTCCACGCTCCGAGACACAAGCCGCTCTCGTATCTCCCCGCGCACGAATTGCTGGTGTACTGACACCGGCCACCGTTATCCGAGCATCGACTTGCCAGCGTTACCGTCGCCATCAAAACTGCGACGACGATCGGCAGAATCTGTGGCACCATTTCGAATTCGTGCACGTATTGAAGGCTGAAATTCTCAATTGAAGACGCAAGCTTGTAAGAATGTTCTCGAGTGACGGCGCGATCTTTGTGCTTCCGTATTTACGCTTGAGCTCGCCAATACCACCGGCTGAACAAACTCATCAGAAGTCACGTCGCGTCCGCTTAACCTTGGATCTTTGGTGATCCACTGACGCAAATACCAGCAGCTGAGCACTCGCGAAGCGCGGCTGTTTTCGACCTGCCGTGAATTTGTGATGAACGCTCGTAAACACTTCAGAATACACTTCGCTGCTGACAAGAAGTGACGCTTCGCTGACTAAAACTACGCGTATATTTTGGTCGTCGGCGTCGGCGTCGTGGTCATCGTCGTCGTGGTTGTGGTCGTCGTCGTGGTCGTCGTCGGCGCCGTCGTCGTCGTCGTCGTCGTCGTCGCCTGTAAGACACTTTCGACTTCCGACACTTTCACTTCCATCTAACAGTTTTGGCAAAGCACACGCGGTCAACATTCGCGCGAAATACTGACAAATCCGATCATGTCAAATGGAAAGAGACGGCAAAACACGAGCGAATGACAAGCGAGAACAACACTGTGCAGGAACTGAAACACGAGCAAGTAGCCTGCTTGAAATGGAAGAACGTGAGAGAGGTCAATACAGCTAAGCTACACCGCCAAGATAATACGATCAGCTGCTGGGCGCACCACAATGCCAGAGCGGCACCACATCTACAGTACCCATACATAGCAATCAGCAACACATGGAAGCTACCTATATACAGGGTGGGCCAAAAAAAGTGAGACCCCTAACTTTGCGGACGCCGTTCTCAAGCATGACTGCACCGATTGACTTCAAATTTGGTGACAACACACTACAGGGTGTTGTTGATCGTCGGTACAAATTTCAACCAATTCTGTGCATCTCACGCCAAATGGCAGCTACGCGCGCAACACCATGCCGAAAATTGGGTGCGGACGGCGAAGAGGAGGATGGCCATGTGAGTCGTCATCCGTAAGATAGTGATCGGAATGCAGTTCGTTAGACGGTGTGGGACAACGTGTGACTATCAAACATTACACTGTCTAAAAAATCTGAGAGATAACGAATACACTGTGGAGTCTACGGATGTCTACCGTCACCCCATTACCAGCGTGTGGCATCTGAAGGATGTGATTGTGCAAGAGTTATGAGGTTAACGGACAATTCGATCTACCGGTTTCGGCCCCCGCTTGCAGCAAGTGGTCGACCAGGGTGGCGGCCCCATCGAACAGCCCGAATCCATGATCTCAGAATTTGCCGCCATCCTCCTCTTCGCCGTCCGCACCCAATTTTCGGCATGGTGTTGCGCGCGTAGCTGCCATTTGGCGTGAGATGCACAGAATTGGTTGAAATTTGTACCGACGATCAACAACACCCTGTAGTGTGTTGTCACCAAATTTGAAGTCAATCGGTGCAGTCATGCTTGAGAACGGCGGCCGCAAAGTTAGGGGTCTCACTTTTTTTGGCCCACCCTGTATGTGGACATACTTGGACTAAATTAGCATATCGCAATTTAAACCGGTTCCTTCACGAGCATACCAACAAGTCACGTACCTACAAACGAGTCGGCCATCAATTCAATTCAACGAGCGACAAAAGCCAAAGTGTCTTTCAGTCTCTGGCCGTAGCCGCTTCGTAGGTGGGCGGTGGCGGGTCAGCCGTCGTCTCCTCCATGGGAGGGGCGCTGGCCTGCGATGGAGCTGCCGGAACACTGTAGGCCTGCGTGGGATACGGCGCCGCCGACTGCTGGAGAGACTGAACAGAGGGCGAGCGTATGTCAGTAGACTCGATCATCAACCACTGAGTAAGAGTTCTTATCAACAAAGCACGAAACATTTCACGAAGCAGTAAGATATGTACCTGGGTGGCCATCTGCGGAGGGTAGGGCGCTGTCTGCTGCAGCTGCTGCTGTTGGTTGATGACGACGCCCTGCTGGTAGCCGCCCGGATTGCCGGACTTGCCCTTCTTGCAGGCGTAGCAGCAGAGGCAGACGCAGACGCCGATCACGGCCACCAGCACCAGGAAGCCGATGAGACCAGAGGCGCCGTCGCCGCACCCGCGCGAACTGCCGCCGCCGCCGAACATCGACGCGCGCTCCTCGCAACTGGAGTGGCGCATGAGAGGGCGAGAATCTTTAGAAGTGTAGACGCTTGTGTACACAGGTCACGTGTGGGAACGCACGTCTCGCCCGTCCAGCCGGAGTAGCACTCGCACTTGCCGACTATTCCCGAATAGCTTCCGCCGCTCCAGTAGCCGTGCGAGCCGCAGTCGCGCTCGTCGCACCTGAACGAAGGACGACGAATGTGAACTGCTACTTAGTTTGTTACAAAGCTCAACAAGAATGCTGAAAGTCCCTAACCTCCGGTACCAACCCCGCTCACCTTGAGCCGCTCCAGCCGTCGTCGCAGCGACAGCTGTATTTGTTGCCGACTCCATGGCCGTTGCAGGAGAGTCTATCGCATCTACAGGGTGCAAAATCTGTGCTGTGAATGTGATTCTCCAAGAAGCGAAGCATAGTTTGACAGGCTCACTTGTCGCCAGTCCAATCCGGAAGGCAGCGGCACTTTCCCCCGCTTTTGAAGCCGCGACCACTGCAGGCGAACAGGTCTACGGCGGTGGGCGACCTCTTAGTTGGCACCACTTCTTCGACCTCGCACCGATCGCCCCCGAATCCCGCCCTGCACTGGCACACTCCCTCAGTTCGAGTGCCGCCGTTCTCACAGATTACTAGCTGGTCGGTCGTCGTCGTCGTCGTCGTCGTCGTCGTCGCGTTGGTCTCATTAGCAGCGCCGATCGTTTCAAGCCGAGCACAAAATATTGCGAGGAATAAAACCGTTGACAGGTGGAGGTGGACCATTCTTCCGACGACTGAAAAGGAGTTGTCGTAAGAATTATATGCAGACTACTACACGGCCACAATAATGTTGCTCAAAAAGGCAACAAAACAAAGGTGAAGGTACCTACACCGTTGTGAAAACGCCCTGTCATGCGTCTACTTCCAATGGCCGAGTGATGTCTAAGCGCACACAGTATGAATCCTGATGGACAGGCAAAATCGCGGTGAAATATCTGGCTTTAACTTTAACCTCGCCTTTGCACTGCTCTTCTACCCAGAGTAGCAACACAACTAAATCGTAAGATGTCAACTGCACGCCAAGTCAACACCGCTAATCCTGGTATCAGTACAGTACAATTGCGAGCAACCGATCATGCTCACCCATAACGTAATCGATATGTTTCGCGTCTCAAACCAAATCCCATTGCTTGCTTTGTATTGGAGAGCGATGGTGCAATGAATCATATGTACTGGGCATTTCAACTCGAGTTTGCTGGGCTTCACTAGATGAAACGGCCTATTGTTTCTTCCCATCGGAAACTCAATCACTAAAGTGAAACTACGCGAACACGGGATCACTTCAAGCCCTTTCCAACAATCTCGGCGTAGGTCGGCTGTGGCGACGAGGTCGCCGAGCGCGACGCCGAGCCAGCGCCATCGGCGTGCAAATCGCTCAGTTGTGGTCTCCTCTCGAGAAGCGGGGAAGCCGCCGCAGGCCCCTGTGGGTCGGACCGGCTGTTGTGAACGTCCGCTTCCACTACACAGTCTTCTGTCTGCGACACGACCGCCAGAGACGGCGGCGCCGACACCCGGACGAAGGTTTGCGTGGGATAGTGGAAGGCCGGCTCTTCCAAAGGCTCGTCCGTTGTACTTCGGTTGCTGAGTCGTCGCCGATGTCGTCTCATGCAGCAGAGGAGAATCGTGGCCGCGAGACAGAGGGGCAGTGCCAGGGCCACGATGATCAGGAGTCCCAGGAACAGAGGTGACTTCAGCCATTCCAATTGGTCGTCCGCCATTGTTGGGGCTGCCGGAGTGTCGATCGGCTGGCAGACTGGATCATTCAGTAGTCGCGCCACGGTAGACTCACACAGCAGCAGGCAATCTCTGAGCTCGCATTCCACGCAGTCTGTCCACCGCCTTTCCAAGCTTGCTTGCAGTGCAGGCAGCGGGTCCGATTCTGTGAATAAGTACTGCAGTGCGCGCACAACGACGGTCATCGATCGAGTGGTCGGCTAGGGTTTCACAAGAGGAGCAGTCATCTCATGTGTAGCTAGCCAGATAGCAGCTTTTGTTCGCACGCACAGATGAGTCATGGATCGACTCAGCCATGCTCATAGAAGAATGCAGGTGCATGTTGTATGATGTTTGCGAGAAAACAAGTCCGTTGAGAGTGTGAGTCGTAGGAGCACAACCCCCTGACGTAACTAACCAACGAATCCAGATCGCCAGATTTACCGGGTTTTTCCGAAAAGAACACCATGGTGTTGTATTCGGTTTTGTCCGTTTTGTCCTGTTCAGTTGGGCTCGAAATATAACACCAGGGTGCTATAAACGGAAAGTCAATTTTCTCACTTCTGGATGCTCGGATCTATCGGCCATGCTAACAATGGATATTCTGATAGCGAAAGTGCATGCTAACGCAACAAGAAGTAAACAAAAAGGTAAATAATGGCTCTTTTGACATATTTTGGACAGCAGTTGCGTCCTCTTAGTCTTCAATTATCTGCTGTTCCGTGACAAAATATGGCAAAATTACGAAATCGGCAAAACTGATAGCAAAGAGTAGCCTCACGCACCACCCAAGAACTCAAAATTCATCCTTTGTAGCCTCTAACGTGAGCAATTTTATTTGAAATGTCGTCGCTAAGTAGAGCACCATGGTGTTATATTCGGAAAGAAATCTCAATAGAACACCAGGGGGTGTTGTATTCGGGGTGGTGTTCTTTTCGGAACAAGCTGTTTTAAAAAAGTTGAGTTGTTTCATTAATACAGAGTGGTTTGTGAGTGTTTTAAAGTGGAAGAGTAAAAGAGTGGATACTTTTGTAAAGTATTTCGAAGCCTTTCCGATATGACGCGCGCCCGCCCGGAGTCCACTATTCATGCGCTACTTCTGACACGCTCCTTTCTGAAGGGTTCTTGCAGGGCAACATTGGGATCGCCCGGGATTAATTTTTTGAGCAAGACACACGCATTTCTGAGCGGTTGTTGCAGGGCAACATTGGGATCGCCCGGGATTAATTTTTTTAGCAGACAAAGTTGTTCGTAAGACAAGGGTTTAAAAAAAACAAAAGTATTTCTTTAGGAATGACCGTTCAACAACTGCCTCAACGTAAGCTTTCAAACGGTCGAACGCATGCCGCTCTACAACGTAAGACGAGCGAGTTAGAGAAGTTTTGCGTTTGGAACTTTTGGGTTACTGTAGCTCGCGATGTTTAAACCTTTGAGTTTCGACCAATAGAAGAGCAACTGATCAGTGAGTCAAGAGCTATCCAGCAACTCAAGATCGTCTCTCTACGACGCACGTTGAGCGAGTTAGAGCGATTTCTACGCTAAAAGCGCGAGAATGTCGCTTTTCGTGGTGCGTGTTTGCGTAATTAACAAAATTTTCACGCCAAGTGAAAGAGCACGTCGAGACCTTTTAGTTGACCTATAGCACGCCGCTCTACGACGTAAGACGAGCGTGTTAGAGCCGTTTTGCGTTTTGGACCTTCGTGTTACTGTAGCGCGCGCAATTCAAACTTTTGAATTTCGACTTCTCTTAACGGAATTATCAGTGCGCCGAAACCTATTCGACGAACTCAAGATCGTCTCTCTATGACGGAAGACGAGGGAGTTAGATAAGTTTTGCATTTTAAACCTTTGGGTTACTGTAGCTCCCGAAATTCAAACTTTTGAGTTTCGACCAATAGAAGAACAAATGATCAGTGAGTCGAGAGCTATCCAACCAACCCAAGATCGTCTTCGTACGACGCACGCTGAGCGAGTTAGAGCGATTTCTGCGTCAAAAACGCGAGAATGTCGTTTTTCGTGTTGCGTGTTTGCGTAATTAAGAAAACTTTTAATGCCAAACGAAAGCGCACGTCGAGACCTTTTAGTTGACCTATCGCGCGCCGCTCTACGACGTAAGACGAGCGAGTTAGAGCCGTTTTTAGTTTGAACTTTCGGGTTACTGTAGCGCGCGCAATTCAAACTTTTGAACGCCGATTTCTCGAGGCACATTACCAGTGAGTCGAGACCTTTCCGTAGAGCCCAAGATCGCCTTCCTACGACTTTCCAACGCCGAGATATGAGAGCGTTACAGACGAACGAACGAACGAACGAACGGACGCACGGACGCAAAGCTCTCGTAGGGGTTCGCCCGGCTGAGGCCGGGCGAAAAAACCCGGTAGTGGGGCGGATTGCTTGCTTACCTCAAGGGGCGTGTGCAAGATTAGGCGATGCGCACAAATCTCGAAACATGTTTCAGACTTCTAATATTTAATCGAGCAAACGTTGTGTAGGTATTCGGGTTTCTTGAGTCCGTTCAAACATGCCTGAATACGGGTGGCGGGATGGATCACATTTAAAACGGCACTCATCACATATAATTCGGGTGTTGGCACATATAAAACGGGACTGTCACATATAAATCGGCACTACCACAAATACCCAACAGTTGCACATATAAATCGGCACAATCACATATAAATCGGCACAATCGCATATAAATCGGTACTATCGCATATAAATCGTGACATTCACATATAAGCGGCCGCTCGGCGCGTCTGTTCCCCTGCTCGCTCACAGAGAATCGACTGGCACACGAACTAGAGTGTTTGTGTCAGCAAGCGAGCGCTTGTGTGTGTCTGGTGACTAGGCAAAATCCGTTCAAAGTGAAGGTTGTCGCAAGCGCTAGCTGGGAAGGGGCACAGCCGGCCTAAGCAGGAGGCAAAGCATATGGGGGAGTGTGCATCCCACTAAAGGTTTGCACTAAAACAGCGCGCCCTGAAGTCGGTCACCGGTCGCGTTAAGCCTAAGCTTCGACCCGCCAGACTGCGACGTCGACTGACTCTTGTGCATGGTGGGCGCAGGGCGAGCCTAAGCATAGCCTGATTTGGAAGGAATATTCTGTGTCCGAAAGAAATGTAACGAAACGCGAGACGGCCATTGCTTCACACATGTAATCTAATGGAATTTACAGTTTGTCAATGCCCAATAAAAGAGCAATCGGTTCATTTTAACGGCCGCTGCCCATTATGAACGCGTTTACGCCTACAAAAGCATTAATATGCGCTAGTACCCAAATATATGTGCAAGCACCAAATTATATGTGCAAGTACCGATTTATATGTGGAACTGCCGCTTATATGCGCAAGTTCCAGAATATATGTGGAAGTACCGATTTATATGTGACGTGTCCCGTTTTACATGTGACCCGTCATTTTCCCCCCTGAATACATCATGTCCTAGGATGGATACATCACAAAGGGTTCCTTAACAGCTTCGCTGTACAAGTGAGGCAAACACAAGAGTGCACAAGAAATCACATCTTCCCTGCAGCACAACCACTAATGCCGTCCATAGCGGACTACCAGCAACGTCAGTCGCGACTACCGTGCGTCACATGTTCTGTACCGGGTTCTGATCGATTATGCGCGAGTATCACCCGTATGGAAGCTCTGCTGAAGGCACTCGATCTCATCTGGCTCTGCACGCACCACTCGCAATGAGTCCCTAGACGTCAGCTACTTCAGCCTTGGTTCGTATCCTCTTGTTGGCGGCCCAGTGGAAAGTGTGCGTAGCGGGAGCTCGCAGTCTGTCGCCGTAGGTCAGCAGGAGGTCTAGGACCACGCCGTTGGTCCAGCCGAAGCCCTCCTGGACCTCGTACTCGCCGCCGCCGCCCGCCGAGCCCAGAGACGACTCGACATCGTACTGGAAAGAAGTGCTGTTCAATCCATGCAAAAATGTCGACCGTGACATGCAAATGTGTCTACATCTGCGACATGTTTCATTGCGCCTTTTTGAAACGCATTCAAAAGAAAGCAAAGTACTCTGTGTGCTGAATGGCTATCGTCTACCTTCTCAAACATCTCCCTGCCCTTGTCATTGGCGTAGACGAAGTAGTTGGTCTGGATCCACTTGTTGGCCAGCTCGAAGGCGGCTTCCTCCTCCCCGTGTCTTCTCAGTCCCTCGATCAGCATGTGGTTGAGTGGGGCCCAGCCGTTCGGGCCGTCCCACTGCTCACTGAACGTGGATGGGACGTTTCTGACAAAGTGTGGCGCAGCTTGGTTCACTCGTAGTGTTTGTCATAAATACGTCAGGCTTCAAGCGTCACCCCGAGTGAAGGAACGAAGTGGGAAGGCCGCCAGGAAACTCCGAAGCGCCTGTCCTCTTCAAGTAGTCGACCACTCGACGTCCGATGTCCCGGGAGCCGTGGGCGCAACCGAGAAAGAGCGGCGAAGGGTTGGAAGCGTAGAACTTGTCGGTTTGCTCCCCCGTCGACAAGTCCAGGTCGGACCAGACTCCCCGTTGACTGTTCCAGAAGGACTTGAAGAAGGTGTAGCTGAAAGAACGGGCAATCCTGTACGGCACTTGCTAGGTACAAGCAATTGTTTTGCATGCAGGTAGGCAGGAGTGTTTCATAGAAGACAGAAGTTATTAACCTGACGATCTAACCGGGGTGGTTTGACCGTTCTAATTTTCAAAGGTTTTGTTAAGGTTTGGTAGGTTTGGCCGATCCTACAGTTCAAAAAACTTGAAAATTAGATCGGCCAAACCACCCCGGTTAGATCGTCAGGTTAATGGAAAATTGGATCTGCAGTTTTTCAATCGGAAGATATACTCGTTGGTCCGTCGTCACCATCCTTGGCTGCGCAGAATTTGTTACGTCAACTTTTCGTGATTGCGCGTTAGTGGTTTGGTTTGTTGCCACCTAGGTACATACATGTACAACACTGCGCAGACTTGGCTTAGTTTTTAGGCCTAGTTTCTGAACGGCATGAAAGCTACCACATACAGTACACGCGAATGCGCCTCCAAGCTAGCGTACATACCGCATGAACTCGTGCTCCGACTGTCGGAGGTCGGCCATGGACCAGTTGCCCAACAATTCATGGAAGCCGGCCATGATTCTCAGCTGGTCGCAGATCAGGGCGTTCAACTCCACCGGAACCAGTTGGCTGGTCCGAATGGAGGCCATGCTGTTTCTCTTGGGATTGGTGGCGCTGTCGTCGAACCATCTGGAGCTGAAGTCCCAGCCGCTCTCCGCAGCGCTCGTGATGTCCACGTAGAGTTGCTGCTGCTTCTGGACGTCTGAGAAGAAAGGGAATGTTTCACGGTTGCGGGTATAAAGTGGTGAATGCGATAGTTTGTCAATCCGTGAATGAGGCCTTCTAGGGACATAAACGAAAGGTGTGATCTTGTACGCTTTCCTCGCTAAACCACCAACCGCCGCTCAAGTGCTCGGCCGTCTCCAGGTCCTCCTTGTAGCTCTCAGGTCTGGGGCTGTCCACGTCGACGTTGTAGCGGAAGAAGGTGAAGGGGTGGTAGTTGTCCTCGTGCTGCCACTCGACGGCCCTCTGGCCCTTCCAGAAGAGCAGCTCCCTCTCCAGAAGCGGCAGCATCTCGCGAACGAACTCCTTATCCTCGGTCGCCGCGTAGTAGCTCTCCACCATCAAGGCCAGCATGGGAGGCTGCGACCGATTCAGGTAGTAGATTCGTCCTCCGTTGGGGATGAAGCCGAATCTGACAAGGGTCACAGTGGAACTTGTCAGCGATGTGAGACGTTGCAGCATTACGCCCACCTTTGAACCATGGAGGCGAGATTGCGAATCATGTTCTTGGCCGTCAGCTGCATCTCGGAGGCCAGCAGGCCCTTGACGATCCAGAAGGTGTCCCAGTAGTAGAACTCCCTGAAGCGGCCCCCAGGCGCAATGAAGGGGTGTGGAATGTCGATGAGCGTGTAGCGGTCCGGCTGGCGCTTCACCTTGGCGCTCACCTGAAGAAAGAGGGATGGGGTTCGCACGTGCTGTAGGGCGCCATTCGCCTCCTCCTTTCCTCGTCGCCCCATGACTCGGAAGATGTCGTCCAAACACCGAAGAGGAAACGAGGCCTACGTACGTTAATGTCAGGCAGTGATGCCGTACCTGATGGACAAAATAATAAACTCACCTTTGCAGGCTTAACTGATGCAGCTCTACCTACGGTAGGCCTGTCTAAGTCGAGCAGATGAGGAAGAAGGTTCACCTGAGTAACAGGGACCGCCTCACGCCTGTAGCATATGCACTTATGTACCAGTTTCTTCTGATTGTTGAATTATTTCTGATTTCGAGGTCGGAAGCATTTTGTGATCTGTGGTTGCATATAAGCTACAGGTTACTGTAGAATTACAACCACAGCGCGTGAGTCGGTCCCTTTTACCATGACTCTGAGTGGCTGCAGAGTTACAGAAGACGATTCAGTTGAGGACCCTTGACCGGAAGCTGCAGTTGTGTCTTCGTCACATCACCCGGCGGGCGGTGAGGGCGGTTGGCGTGAAAACAGACAGTTTTGTTTGCTTTCGAGTTTACTGTGCGGCTTCAGGTCGAACTGCTGTGTCGGCTCCTCTGGCGGCCGTCGACTGGAATACGGACAATGACACAGGACTACGCGACTTTCTATATTATGTAAGGAAGGCGTTCGTACGCGTGGGGAGGGGAGCTGAAGAAAGCGTCGGCTTGTAGAACTGCCTAATACCTACAAAAGAAGTGGCACATAAATACGCAGAGTCTTTCCCCGACCTTTCTGCAGAGGACGCGCCACTTGGAGTGGAGTTCGTAGGCCCATGAGCGGTAGACAGGGTCCTGTATCCTCTTGAAGGTCTCAGGAAAGGGTACGAAGTCACCCGGATGGCACTCTTCGAGCTCGGTGCCAGGCTCGGCGAAATGCTCCTCCACAAATTGAGCAAGAACGGTGCGGTTTGTCTTGGCGGACGGCGAAAGTTTGTCGAACGCACTGAGCACCGCGCCTCAAATTGTTGACAACTTGTACGCGCATATGTTAACTTCCGTGAAACGTTTATAATACACCTTCCATTTCTCAGCTCACCGTAGTCGTGATTGAGAGGCATGTCGACGAAATGCTTGTAGTCGTGAAAGAGTCCCGCAGTTTGCACCGCATCCAACAAAGGCCCCTCGCAGAACACTTTGCTGTAAAAGGAAATGTTTCAGTTATTCTACATTCTGTGCTTGAGGATTATAGTTGTTGATTTGTGGTGTGTTTTGATGTTGCTGCAATATTATTCGTATGTACCATGTTCCCAAAGGTGGCGTCAAACTGAACCGTACCACTGTCTCGGCACCACTTGTCTCCATGTCGCCTGGCAGGACGCCAAGACGATTGCGAAACAGGCGATGAGCAATGCTTGTCCTTGTCCCATTTCGCCTGCTCTAAAATTCCACAATCAATAGGTGGCAGGCAACTGTTGCGCAGGGCTAGAAGCAGCAGCGCAGGCGACTGCTGCAGCTTGCGAAACAACAACCGCCGAGAGAAACGAAGGAAGTGAACGAGGAGAAGACTGGACGTCGTCGGGCGAGCGAGTGCGAGAGAGGAAGGGGCGGCGGCGCTCTGAGCTGAGACGACAGCACACTTCTCTTTCCACCGATCGACTGACTGCTGCGCGGTTACCGTAGTTGGCCCAATAGGGTTAGGCGATCAATGATCGATCGTGGTTTGGCTGAAGCCCGTTGTGCCGTCTCCGCTCAACCAGTGGTGGCTGAACGTTTCAGTAAGTTATTGATCGTAAATATGTAAGACTTTTACTCACTACCGCAAATGTTGCCCTTGCGATTGGTAGCGATATTCCAAGTTATTCGAGATTCAGACCGATTTCGGAAGCCTGCGTAGAAACGGCGGTGCGTACTGCCTCCAGCCGTATCGATTTGCGTCCGACACATTCCGTTACGCTACGTACATATTGAACTGACTCTGTCGCCTCACTGAAATGCTGCGACAGTGGCAACACACACATACAATACGTTACAGAGTGTCACGAGAGCAGGGCTCTCACGCCATCGAAGGGGCATGATTGGAGAATATGCTGCACCTTTGATCCCAGAAAAATTCCAAGCAAGGACTTATGAACACTCCGCGAAACGTTTTCGCTTTCGCACCTACCTAATGCGAACTATGAACACAATAATGAGAGACCCTTGCCTCTCCTCGACAAACACTCCAGATCGGACGGAAACCATTGTGTTTGCAATGTGTCGTCCGTCAATACTGTGCCGTGTCGTAGAAGCACTCGGAGTCGGAACGCACGGGCAGGAGTACATGTGTGCCTACATACTGTTGGTGTACTGTAATACAAGCAACAGCAAAAGGACGTTTGTATACAATATGAGATTTGATTTCAACCGAAAACTTCTGACGTATGGCTTTGCGATTCTATGGATGAGCCACACCTTAGTTGCGCCCGGAACTGATGAAGGTGGACTGTCGCAGGAGAAATCCCAGCCCAACTGCGACAACGTCGACCTTGTCCATGCCACCGTTGAGTCGATCCTCGCTGCGGTGCAGCAGTGCGACATCTCGTGTCGCAGCATAATCGCCGGATTCATGGACCGAATCGAGCGCATGGACGGTGACTTGAACGCCATTGTCTCTGTGAACTCCAACGCGCTACAAGAAGCGGCGTACCTGGACGACTACTGGAATCAGACGGGCGAGCAACAGTTCTGATCAGCAACGCGAAAACATGCCTGTGTAGTCTGTACTATAAGCACGGTACCCCGTTTGTCGCCATAGTACAGGCTCTTTGAAAGGCAAGCTGCACTGCATTCCAATCACCGTCAAGAATAACATCCTGACGAAGGGGATGAATTGCTCAAATGGCCAGAGGGCGTTCGCCGACGTCGTTGCCACTGTGGACGCTCCAGTGGTGACGTCGCTTAGACGACAGGGCGCCGTCGTACTCGCTAAGGCCAACATGGATGCTGGGAACAGACGACTGGCCTTCTCCCAAAGCGAAGCAGGTTGCTGCGGACCTATTTGTCTCAAGATGTTTCACTGTGAGGTTAATTTCTGTCTGCTACGAACACAGGTTGTTGGATGACGCGTTGTTGTTGCAAGCTACCAAACAGGTCTGATGTCAGGCGTTTTCAGAGGGGATGGTGAGGAACCCATTTGGCTTGGACCGAACCACCTACGGGTCGAGCGGCGGATCAGCAGTTGCCGCAGCGGTCTCTTTCGGCGTGCTCCACCTGGGAACAGACGATATGGGCTCAGGGCTGTTGCCAGCTTCCGCCAATGCCGTATTCTGTTTCAGACCAACATTCGGCCAACTTATGAGCACGGACTTGATCTACCCAAGCGATGGAATGCAGGTTGTTAACCCAGGTTTATAGAGAGTATTCAGTGTGCCTACATACACTGTACAGTCAAATGCAAGTGACAGACGAGACAGCCTTGAAGGGCACACCGGTGATGTTTGCTGCAAGTGCGGCCGACATCGCGGCCGTTCTCGACGCGCTCACAGACAACGATCGAGACTTTCTGTCGCCGGCCGTTTTGAACGAGACCGCTCTAATGGTACAACCGAACCCAACAGTAATACTGTAGGCAGGCACACACTCTGCCACTGCACGTTGTCTCATATGTACGCTTTGAAGGACGCCCGCATAACCATCGTCCAAGAGTTGTTCTTTGGTTGTGACGAGGAGTGTCAAGAGCTGACGGCCAACCAAACCTCTCTCTTCGACCACCGACCCACCGAAGACGTCGAGGCGATCACTGGTGCCCTTCTGAATGATCTGGTCAGCGAAGTGACTGTGCTAGACACCAAACATCTGTCGGAGGTGGAGGGAGTCTTTTCGGCGATTCAAGAAGCCTCAGACGTCGAACTGAGTCGTTACTGTTTCAACAACCGGATGAACAAGTAAGAACATTTGTCTGATGCGTTTCTTTGAAATACCGTGACAGAACGCATTCAACTCTTCAGGTTCCTCCTACAATTGGTCGAGTCTGGAAGTCGGTCACCGTATCCGGATGTAGCAAGCCTACTGGAAAGTCGGCAGTTGCCGAGGTGGCAAGCAACACTGCTGGAGGGCAGCGCAGGGTTGGCAAATGAATGTGAAAATGCCACTGCCAGGTGGCGATCAGCACAAGCTGACCTGCAAGCAGTGATGGACAAGTGAGATGAATGGCAGCTCACTGTATGTGTACTAAGATGTTCCAAAGACTGTTCGTATTCAACCGTCAACCAACAAGAAAGCAGTAAAGCAGTGCGGTTTCATTGTCGCTCACTCAATCATGTTCAGACTTCTGGAAGGTGCCGACGCTCTGCTTCTCATGACCAATTGGGACATTCCTCCAAGGCTAGACAGGGCGAGAGCCGGCTTCGTCCCAACGGTCAACTTGTCGCTCGCTTTGGTGTCACTGAGTGGGTACTCGGCCGTGAGTGTTCCCATTGGCCTGAGCGCCCCGAAAACGGGCGCCCCCGACGGGCTGCCCGTTGGGGCCATTCTGATCGCCAGACCGAATGATGAGGTGGCTATTCGTGTAAGGTCATTACAGTATCCAGCCTTCTAGCGGTGGACGCTAGCGACCTTTTTCAGGAGACCCTGGTACGGCTGGCCTACGCTTACGAGGTCAACTTCAGGAAAAGAGCGATTCCCAAGATCGCTCGGATCAATGGAGCTTCCGCTACTTATGCCATCCGAAGGATAGCAACCGTATCTGCAGCAGTGGTGCTCGTTCTGACAAACTTAGCATAGAACAATGACGCTGCAATGCAACGGACCAGCGGTTGACAAATTGAATATGTTGGTTTGTACTTGTTTAGTGTTTTGTGGTTGTTGCACAGAAGCATACGACACGATTACAAGACGATGCGACTTCGCTTTGATCGATAGTACAGGAAAAGTTGAGAACGTGAACACTTCGGGCAACTGACCACAGTTTACAAGCGGGCACCTGTATCATACCTCAGCAACTAAATGCAACGATCGAGCGAAATACTGACTTGAACGAATCAGATCGTCTCTACGCGCTTTGGCTTCCTTTGGCGAAGTTCATTTTGACGCTCCAATTCATCGTCTGAGCCTTCTCCAGACGTAGACGCCGCCGACGACCAAAGCCAGCAGACTGACGGCCCCAATAGTCACGTACAGGGTGTTCTCATGCGTGTGAGGGCGGCGAAAGAAGGCGGCGACCCCACTTCTAGGCCGACTGGGCGTCTTTGGCAGGTCTGGCGCCGCCAATAGACTGGGCTGCGGGGAGGCCAGACTGACGTCCGATTCTTCAGGCTCCGACTCAAGAGCCGGCGCTGACTTCAACGCAAAGGTTTCGGGAGCCTCTTTAGAGTTCTGAGTGGTTGATTGCGCCTCAGACGCTCCGTTCTGCACTGGTGTTGGAATTGTGTCATTCTGAAATGTTTCAGGTGGCGCATGAATATAGAGGTAGGCGGCACTACACTAATCATTGTGCAAATGTTTCCAATCTGGATTGCTCCATTCTACCTCAAGGATCCTCTTTTCGGCGTCGCGCTCGACTCTGAAGGACGTTCTCCCCGTGGCGCTGCGAAAGATGGTGACGGCCTCGTCGTGAGTCACGTTCTCCAGACTGTGAGAGTTCACCTGCAAAAGATTGAAGCGAGTCCGCTCGGCGATGGTCAGACATACACAACTTCAGTCTGCGAATACGTAGCACACATAGTTGCGATTGGTCGCGAGGCTAGGGGGAGGGGGGGGGGGGGGGGGGGGGTTCGGTCGGCCGAGATTTGGGGGAGGGGGGTAACAAGAACAAGAATCCTGTTCTTGAAGCTCTCCAAAAAATAGCCAAAAGAGCCTGAAAATTGCCATAAAGTCGCCAAAAACGCATATTTTTACTCAATTTTGAAGCAAATTGTACCAAAATGACTTAGAATTGCTCGAAAATAGCGCCGCAGGTAAAATTTTTGCCAATTTTAGGTCGATTTTTGGGAAATTTCCTGATTTTTAGGGGGGGGGGGGTAGCTGGAATCTCGGCTAGGGGGGGGGGGGGGGGTTAACAAGAATTTCGTTCTTGTAGCGCCGTAACCTTAGGTGTTCGATGTAGCATCTAGCTCCATTCTCACCACTACACAACGTCGACCCCGTACCCACCATGAGTATCTTGTCTCCCTCCTTGAGAGTGCCCTCGGAGAAGGCGGCTCCGTCCACCGCGATGCGAGTCACGAAGATTCCACTATCCCCGGGGATGTGCTGACTGTCCCTGCCTCCCACGATGTTGAAACCGAAGCCTGGAGATAGGACACTTGAAAATGTGAACCTCTGTGGAGTTTCTACATAATCCACTATGAAGCGCCCGCCCTTGCCTCCAGGTTCCCTCTTCTGGACGTCCACTACTGAGACACTGGAGGAGACGCTGTCGTTGTCTCTGTCGCCGCCGCCGCTGTCTCCCAAGTCCTTCTTTGAGGAAGAAGAGGAAGGCGGGGGCTTCTTGGCAAGGTCTTCCTCTCCAGCGTCGCTGTTGGCAGCAGCAGAGTTCGAGGAGGACGGCGCCGATTCCTCTGGACCACTACTGGGCACTGGCATGTCGCTGTTAGTTAGTTGTGCCGACTGCTGTTTCGCCTGAGGCAGAATACACAGCAGATGAAGACTACTCTTCAGTTCAGTTGGCCGTCAGAGAAGAGAGAGATGCTCACTTTCACGTAAAGCACTAGTTTAGTTATGTAAAAGCTAAACAGCACGACTATGTACACGTATAGTGAGTGAGAGACAACCGTGGTACCAGTGCAGGAAAGTGAGAAGAGAGAGAAGCTGAACAAACAGCGTCAAAACCTATCCGGGACCAAACCACACAACACAGTCACGCCTAATACTTCGAGACAAAACGACGGATTTCACTCAGACACGGTGGGCGGCTATACCGATTCGCTTACGTACGAGACTGCACCACATGACAACAGAAGAGAGGCAGACCTACTGCTTATCCTCACGAGCCAAGCCAAAGCTGTAGCTGCAACTCTTCTTTGTTCCTCAGCAGCGGCTGGGTAGCGCAGCGCAGTCGACGAACGAGAAAATCAAATCTGCCTCCATCTCCTGGATTAGCGAAGCGGAAGCGCCCACAACATCTGCCGCAGTTTTTGGCAGTGACTAAAAACCGAACAGCCGAACAGGAGCCGAACAACCGAACAGCCGAACAGTTACCGTAATCCGTCGAATTATCTGAAAAGGCCGTTTTGTGCTATTTTTTACGTCGCGCAGCTATAATAGTCGTTGCCGCTTGCTCTCAACGCAATTTAAGTTCACCTATACCTGAAATTTTGTAAAAATTGTTCTTTAAAGCCCAAATCTATTGCAAGACATAGGTGGACATAGGGTTAGTTGCTGATTTGTTTCGTAAAACAGTGGTTGTATAGTTGACGCTTCAGGAGCTATGTACTCTCAAAGCCAATCCCAAGCACCACAAGTCAGTTAACAGTTTGTGGAAGAAAAAAGTTAACAAATTCCATTGGGTAAAATTTATATTGCATGGAATTTGACGACGACTCTGAAGAAAGGACGCCCTGCTGCAACACAAAACCGACTGGCATCTACTTTCCACAAAGCAATAACGGTGGCGTTACACGAGTTTTAATTGGTGAAGGAGTTAGACGTGGTGCAGCTCACAAAAAATTAAATTTGTATTTTGTTTCAATTTATGAGGATAAGTGACATGCAAAATCGTTTCTACGCACTCGGCGCAGCACAAAAATATCGGTATGTGCGAATTTTACAGAGAATTTTAAAGCTAGATTTTGTTGTCAATTCGGTGGATTACGATAACTGTTCGGCTGTTCGGTTGTTCGGCTCCTGTTCGGCTGTTCGGTTTTTAGTCACTGCCCAGTTTTTCGCGGCGGTGACGAACCCGATAATCACTCCACATGATACACGCGCAGTCAACAAAATGCGCAACGTGCATTTATAGGCGCTATAGTGGAGTTCGGTATACGGTAACTCACAACGCTACGTACAGTTTGTCGTCGATTTTCAAGACGACTAGGGTTCTGCAGCGATTCCGACCTTGCTTGGGGCGTCACAGCGCTGCGCTACTCGGTTGGGGCAGAATGGCGCCCACTCCACAGCAGCAGAGGAAGCGGAATTCGAATGGGGAGCACTTTCGCGTCTGTTCGGAATGCGGCAAGTCGGTCCACCGTTCCTCCCTCGCTCGGCACAAGACGACCTGCCGGGGGAAGCTGCCCTCTCGTCGAGATGTGGGCGGCGCCGTCTACAACTTCAGCGAGAAAGAGGTTTTGTCAATGAATTGAAATAGCGCTGCTTGCTAGCTAGTGCTAGACGAAGCGGAATTGCCGTCTCTAGTTGGCCGCCTGCAAGGAGGCGGGCGACTTCGCCTGTCCCGTGGAGGGCTGTCCTCGGCGCTTCGCCCACTTCGGCAGTCTGCGCAAGCACTGCAGGCGCAACCACAACGCCCTGGTCAAGAGCGACGCCCTCGCTGCCAAGAGGACCATAGAGTGCGCCCGCTGCCCCCAGGCCTTTGCCACGCAGACAGAACTCTGCCAGCACGTCAGGGACAACCCGGGTAAGAGCGATACACAGGACAGACAGACGGACAGAGTGCTTGTTAGCCAAGCCAATCGCCTTTGCGCTTATGACCGCGAGGGTGACTCTCACTAACAACCGTCGCGAATACCGGCTGCACGCTGTGGCAATCACAGGCCGATCATGGAAGTCTGTAAACGCCCACTCAACCACTACCAGTTGTGCATTATCTTTTCGTGCAACATACTGTCCACCTCCCTTCTCGTCCATCGTAATGTGATTTCGACACGGTGCCTTACCATGCCATTTCCACCCTTCTTTCTAAGAAGTTTCATCACCATAGCTTACAGGTGTATTCTCAATATTTGATCACTGATTAGCTCTGTCTTGTCTCAAGAAACTCGAATCTAACCCAATTCTACGACTAAACAAAGAAAATCACTTCCTTCCCAGACGACCACTGGGACGCCCTGGGCTGCTTCACCAACGACCCCTATTCCATCCTTGTCTCCACCTTCGACTCTTGGGGGGAGTTCACTCGCTGGTTCCACGAGGCCGAGGCCCGGACTCGGCATGGATTCGTCAAAAAGCGTCTGATGTACGCTGGATCCCTTATCAAGGAAGTGTACGTGTGTAGAAGAAGCGGCAAGAGCAGAGGCAAGGTGGCGCCGGAGGAGAGGCGGAGGGCTTCGTGCGCCTGGCAGCAGTGGCAGATGAAGACGGGCAAGGCGTGCACCGCCTTCGTCAAGCTCTGGAGACAGACGTCCTCGGGGTGAGAGCGAGCCTGGAGGAGAAGTCTACTGAACTCAGAGCGCTTGGAGGATGGGAGTGTGCCTTCAGTTTGAATCCATCCGTTTACGTATTCGATAAGAGGTCATGTCGGTTTCTGCGTCACGTTGGTTGGAGACACAACACAAATGAGCAAAAGTGGCCCATTGAACCTTTCAACGTAACAGATTGCATACTGGAACATTCTACACAGTGAACGAGTTCATTTTTTGCAGCCCAATAGGGAGTAGGTAGTGGGGGGGGGGGGGGGGGTTACAACCACAATCCCTGTGGTCCTGCTACATTCCAAGCTAACATTCTGACGCAAACTGAGCGGTGTAGGAGCAAATGACACAGGACGACTACTGCTTTGGTTAGGTGACTTGACTTAGATATTTTGTGAAACAATCCTGCGTTCTTGTATTATTTTATCCTTCAGAGAACGCCCATGCCATGAGTACTTCTCGAGTGCGCATCTGCCACTAATGTTGCAAGTGTAAGCCATACCTAAGTCTGACGGTTCCCTTTCATTCGATTTCCGTTCTTCATTCAGTCAGGTGGAGCTGCAGTACTGTCTCGACCACTACGGGCACGACCATCGCACGGGGCCCTCTCCAGAAGGTGGCGACGCTCTGGAAAACCCTGAAGTTGGCGCCTACGAAGAAGGCTGCGACGACGCCTACGACATACAAGAGGAGGAGGAAGAAGGGAATCACGAAGGGTAGGGGAAGCACACGGTAGCCGAGGGCGGGCGGGGGGGTTAAGCCGCCTCCACCCCCTCCAGGGTTTCCCAGACCACCCCCCCCCCCCCTCCCCCCATGGCTGCTACATGAGGGGAGGGGAAGCGACAGATAGCTTCCTAGGTACAGATGGTTGAATTCTGTCCACCGATGCTTCAGGGAAGCCTTGTCGGCTCAGGAGACGATCGGCGCCTCTTCTCATCTCGACACCGTAATCCCAGAGTTGGACGCTCATCCAGAGGCAATGACCATACCTTTCGACCCCGATGGAGATCTACTGGTGGAGGAGTCCACTTCAGCTGCTGCTGCAGTAGACGGCGCGGTGGAAGAGAGCGCTACTCTGGACGCTGTCCCTCCACCATGGGAGAGAGTGCGTCGGTCGGCGGCCGAGCTCCTCTCCATCATGTCCGAAGTCTCCAGTAGCAGCCGGCCGATTCAAGAAGACGGTTCCGCGGCGCTCCTGGAGGAGGCCAATCGACTGCTGTCCCAGTGTGTTGCTATTGGTTGCAGTGTGAAGTGTGAAATGTGGTCGAAAATAGGTGGAGTGTGAAGACGTTTTGACTCTTCAATAACTCCGTTGCTAATTGCTACCATGATTGATTTCTTCTTGAGTGAACATCGGTATCCTTTTAGGGCCCAAGTGCTGTGTCGGCGTTACCTCGGCGCTGTCCCAGAGGCCGGATTCCCAGCCGAGTCCTCTCCTATCGACTCTGCACGTTGCCGACTGAACAGTGCAACTCCAGCCGTCTTCCCTGCCGTTCAGAAGGGTCGTGGTATCAGACTCTGCGACGTCTGTCAACTGGAGACGCCTTCTCCAAACATTAGTGAATTAACGACAAACTTAGAAGAGGGGCGATGGTTCTGGGTGAGATGCGACCGCTGCGGCGCCTTCTCTCACAGCGGCTGCCTGCCCGACTTCCTGCGATGTGAGACGACGACCCACGCGACGAAGAGCGACTTCCAGTGCGAGTTCTGCCTCGAGCTCTACTGCGGCGAATCGCAACGAAGCGTTGCTTTGTGAAGAATACCTGTTGTACGCAAGACGATACGAGTGTGATTATTGTAGCGCGATTTGTACGGTTGGTTCTTCACTGCTCTCACGTGTAACGGTTCTTGATCCCCGTGGAACAGTTGTCAACCTTCAAATGGAGAGGTCGTTGAACAGCTATAACTAAGCAGTCGTAATGACGCCGGTGTCTTGCAACATCTTGTGAAGACCTGCAGTTTCATAGTCCGGGGTTCTCGACCAACTTGAGAATCAAGTCTTTTATTGCTTGGAGGGGAATGACCCCTAGACTCCGCTCCACGGCCCACGCAACACCGCAGTCACATCACAACTTTCACTCTCGTTTCTCAACCACTGCAGGTGAAGATATGTCTCCTGTAGACTGTGGCAGACAATAGAGTAGGCGGGATGATCGCCGGCCACCTGACGCCTGTCCAGCGTCGCCGTAGACGATGACAGTCGCCATTGGGATACGACGACGATGGCTCAGTCGCATCAGCAGCGGTAGCGGAGCTGATAACACTAGCCTTGGCCGCATACAGAGGGATGGCAGGCACTACAGAGCAAGAAGGGAAGCACTGACGTCTTCCGGCCGCAGATCTCCTTCAGTGTGGCGACCTCCAGAATCGCCGTTGTTTTGTAGCCTCTGTTTAGCGAACAGAATTTGAAATTTGGTTCCAGCTCTCAAACATGTCCAAACACGGGAACGCATTGGCTACACAACGTGTCTCCAAGGCTTAGAGTATTTACGGCAAGTACCTATATATCCGCAAGCGGTCACAATGGGTTTCGTCTTCGTGCAAAGCGCATGTGATTGGCACAATTGGAGAAGTCGCCTACGAGCTACTACACCACGCCCAGTTCTTCATTCTGACGGCCATCGCGCTGAACCGCTTCGTTGCCGTGGCCATGGCTGGGAGCGCAGGCGCCGAAGAACTCGTACGTTGTGTGTACCATACTGTAGCTACAGAACGATTGGGACGCCGTGTAGCTAGCCTGCAAAACGTAGAAACGCCGAGGACAATCGGTTCAGGTATTCTATTCAACTGCGGCCAGAATCGTCTGGTTTGTCGTCCTGCCAACCGTCGCTGCAATCCTTGGTGACAATGGTGAGGCACCGTACCGGTAGTCGCTTTGCTGATACAGATACCGTACCTCTTCTGATAGACCGCTGACAGATCGCTTAGTGATGCATACAGTAAACTTCTAAACATCCCTCCTCCCTCGGCCATATGGACAGCTCGCAGCATATGTTTGGGGCTTGTTTGAGTATTTACAGTGCCTATGTTCCTACAGTGGGGTTCGAACTCGGCGCTCAGACTTCTGTAGTGCCGCCGACGACGAGCGAACGGCACCTAAGGTCGTGTTTCGTTCCAGTCACTCCAATCGGCTACTACGGTATGACCTTCTACTACGGCAACTCGACTGGGACGGGCCACGCGTGGTTCTCCGAATCGAGCATCCAGGTGACCATTATGAACTTGCGTGCTATGGAGGGTGGGAGAGGCCACCTTCAGAACCCGTGCATATAACTACCAACACAACTGATTCTAAGGGTCGCTATTTCGCCGCCGTCTCCTTCATGTGGCTGGGTCTGGGGATGACGTCCTTCCTGCTGTACACAGGCTCCTTTGCCTCGCTTCTACGCGCCGCTTGGGCGGCCAGTCGGCGATTCAGGCGTCCAGCGTTGGCCTAACCTGATGGCGCAGATCGCCACCGCTGCCGTTGACCTGAACTTGGTGTTCATTTTGTCGGTCCATAAGATTGTATTGATGTGCTGTAGACTGGCAGGAATACATAGGCTAGAAGCGTCTTCTTCTTCGGTGGCTGCAGCACTGTTGATGTTCGTACTACACTTCCAATAGATCGCAAGCAGAGTCCTACCATGCAATAGTCTGAAGCTGCCAAGCGATTGAACAGCTTGCAGTTGAGCATCTGTTGTGTCCTTCGCAGTTTGCTGAAATCGCTAGTATCGTTTTCTCTCCAGGAGTGCGACCTGACGTCCAACAAAGCGAGACGGGCCTTTATGCCAACGACGGCACACAAAGGCTAACGACTAGCCGACATCAGAACAACCGTACGAAAGAAGCCGGTAAAACTTCCGAATCATTTTGGTCTGTCAAGCAGCCTACCTACTGTGAGGCCAGAAGCTCCGCTAAAACACTGACAACTGGCTGCTTTGAAAGATCCCTCATAGGTACCCTCTTTTCCTCCAGCGAGCTCACACGCCGGCGTGACGTGGCTTGGCGTACTGTAGTCGCAGGGAGATGGCGTACATGAGGGCGCCCACCAGCGCCGCCTTCACATTCGCCTGCAGATCAGGGGGATAGGTGACGCTGCCGCCTGGGGGCTGGCCGCCACAGACCTCCACCTTCACCGCCAGTTGACCTAACATGGCTCCGGGCAGATCTCCCAACGCCGGCTGGATCTGAGGGCGGCTAAGCGTTTCAGTCAGCGACAAAGGCTTTTCAGTCGGTCGGTAGTCGAGTCAAATCGGTCCAAACTCAGTATTGGCCTCGTCTTTCGTCAGCGGTCTGTAGCTATTTGTGAAATCACCCAGCCAAGCTTTAGCCCACCTGCCAAGCAGTGCACGTTCAGGCCAGTCAGTCAAGCATCCTACCGAGTAGAACAGGCTCCCAATGCCGCCGCCACCGCAGCAGAGGTGCTCGTCGTCCATGGCACCGGTGCCGACGAGTCGCAAGACGGGCTGCCCCAAAGCGTCCAGCATAGCCATCTCCCTGTCGACCTTCGTGACGGGGTGGATGTCGCCCCCCTGTATATGACACACCAGACTGCCTGCAACGGGAATGGAGGCGGGACAAATAACCACCCACTTCATGACGTGTATCTAATAGCGCTCGGAGGACCACTGCCTGTTTCTAGAAACAGGACAGAGCCAGTGGCTCAGTGACAGAGCAATTGACTGTCGCTTCTGCAGTACGAAGAAGTTCAGCAACGTACGCAACCAGCGCAAACAACACGCGACTCTCTACTGCAGAAGCGACAGCAATGCCTGCACCGAGCCACGGCCGTCCTGTTTCTAGAACAGGCAGCTCTACCTATTAAACACAGTAAACATCCCCCCCATCCCTCACATCCATATACACCACATCCTCACAAGTCACAACACACCCACCCCCCACCCTTGCCATGGACGACGAGCACCTCTGCTGCGGTGGCGGCGGCATTGGGAGCCTGTTCTACTCGGTAGGATGCTTGGACTGACTGGCCTGAACGTGCACTTGTTGCAGGTGGGCTAAAGCTTGGCTGGGCGATTTCACAAGAGTGCAGACCGCCGAAACGAAAGATGAGGCCAATACTGAGTTTGGACCGATTCGACTCGACTACCCACCCACTCGAAAAGCCTTTGTCGCTGACTGAAACGCTTAGCCGCCCTCAGATCCAGCCGGCGTTGGGAGATCCGCCCGGAGCCATGTTAGGTCAACTGGCGGTGAAGGTGGAGGTCTGTGGCGGCCAGCCCCCAGGCGGCAGCGTCACCTATCCCCCTGATCTGGCAGGCGAATGTGAAGGCGGCGCTGGTGGGCGCCCTCATGTACGCCATCTCCCTGCGACTACAGTCAACGCCAAGCCACGTCACGCCGGCGTGTGAGCTCGCTGGAGGAAAAGAGGGTACGCTATGAGGGATCTTTCAAAGCAGCCAGTTGTCAGTGTTTTAGCGGAGCTTCTGGCCTCACAGTAGGTAGGCTGCTTGACAGACCAAAAATGATTCGGAAGTTTTACCGGCTTCTTTCGTACGGTTGTTCTGATGTCGGCTAGTCGTTAGCCTTTGTGTGCCGTCGTTGGCATAAAGGCCCGTCTCGCTTTGTTGGACGTCAGGTCGCACTCCTGGAGAGAAAACGATACTAGCGATTTCAGCAAACTGCGAAGGACACAACAGATGCTCAACTGCAAGCTGTTCAATCGCTTGGCAGCTTCAGACTATTGCATGGTAGGACTCTGCTTGCGATCTATTGGAAGTGTAGTACGAACATCAACAGTGCTGCAGCCACCGAAGAAGAAGACGCTTCTAGCCTATGTATTCCTGCCAGTCTACAGCACATCAATACAATCTTATGGACCGACAAAATGAACACCAAGTTCAGGTCAACGGCAGCGGTGGCGATCTGCGCCATCAGGTTAGGCCAACGCTGGACGCCTGAATCGCCGACTGGCCGCCCAAGCGGCGCGTAGAAGCGAGGCAAAGGAGCCTGTGTACAGCAGGAAGGACGTCATCCCCAGACCCAGCCACATGAAGGAGACGGCGGCGAAATAGCGACCCTTAGAATCAGTTGTGTTGGTAGTTATATGCACGGGTTCTGAAGGTGGCCTCTCCCACCCTCCATAGCACGCAAGTTCATAATGGTCACCTGGATGCTCGATTCGGAGAACCACGCGTGGCCCGTCCCAGTCGAGTTGCCGTAGTAGAAGGTCATACCGTAGTAGCCGATTGGAGTGACTGGAACGAAACACGACCTTAGGTGCCGTTCGCTCGTCGTCGGCGGCACTACAGAAGTCTGAGCGCCGAGTTCGAACCCCACTGTAGGAACATAGGCACTGTAAATACTCAAACAAGCCCCAAACATATGCTGCGAGCTGTCCATATGGCCGAGGGAGGAGGGATGTTTAGAAGTTTACTGTATGCATCACTAAGCGATCTGTCAGCGGTCTATCAGAAGAGGTACGGTATCTGTATCAGCAAAGCGACTACCGTTACGGTGCCTCACCATTGTCACCAAGGATTGCAGCGACGGTTGGCAGGACGACAAACCAGACGATTCTGGCCGCAGTTGAATAGAATACCTGAACCGATTGTCCTCGGCGTTTCTACGTTTTGCAGGCTAGCTACACGGCGTCCCAATCGTTCTGTAGCTACAGTATGGTACACACAACGTACGAGTTCTTCGGCGCCTGCGCTCCCAGCCATGGCCACGGCAACGAAGCGGTTCAGCGCGATGGCCGTCAGAATGAAGAACTGGGCGTGGTGTAGTAGCTCGTAGGCGACTTCTCCAATTGTGCCAATCACATGCGCTTTGCACGAAGACGAAACCGATTGTGACCGCTTGCGGATATATAGGTACTTGCCGTGAATACTCTAAGCCTTGGAGACACGTTGTGTAGCCAATGCGTTCCCGTGTTTGGACATGTTTGAGAGCTGGAACCAAATTTCAAATTCTGTTCGCTAAACAGAGGCTACAAAACAACGGCGATTCTGGAGGTCGCCACACTGAAGGAGATCTGCGGCCGGAAGACGTCAGTGCTTCCCTTCTTGCTCTGTAGTGCCTGCCATCCCTCTGCATGCGGCCAAGGCTAGTGTTATCAGCTCCGCTACCGCTGCCGATGCGACTGAGCCATCGTCGTCGTATCTCAATGGCGACTGTCATCGTCTACGGCGACGCTGGACAGGCGTCAGGTGGCCGGCGATCATCCCGCCTACTCTATTGTCTGCCACAGTCTTACAGGAGACATATCTTCACCTGCAGTGGTTGAGAAACGAGAGTGAAAGTTGTGATGTGACTGCGGTGTTGCGTGGGCCGTGGAGCGGAGTCTAGGGGTCATTCCCCTTCAAGCAATAAAAGACTTGATTCTCAAGTTGGTCGAGAACCCCGGACTATGAAACTGCAGGTCTTCACAAGATGTTGCAAGACACCGGCGTCATTACGACTGCTTAGTTATAGCTGTTCAACGACCTCTCCATTTGAAGGTTGACAACTGTTCCACGGGGATCAAGAACCGTTACACGTGAGAGCAGTGAAGAACCAACCTGTACAAATCGCGCTACAATAATCACACTCGTATCGTCTTGCGTACAACAGGTATTCTTCACAAAGCAACGCTTCGTTGCGATTCGCCGCAGTAGAGCTCCAGGCAGAACTCGCACTGGAAGTCGCTCTTCGTCGCGTGGGTCGTCGTCTCACATCGCAGGAAGTCGGGCAGGCAGCCGCTGTGAGAGAAGGCGCCGCAGCGGTCGTATCTACCCCGAGAACCATCGCCCCTCTTCTAAGTTTGTCGTTAATTCACTAAATGTTGGAAGAAGGCGTCTCCAGTTGACAGACGTCGCAGAGTCTGATACCACGACCCTTCTGAACGGCAGGGAAGACGGCTGGAGTTGCACTGTTCAGTCGGCAACGTGCAGAGTCGATAGGAGAGGACTCGGCTGGGAATCCGGCCTCTGGGGACAGCGCCGAGGTAACGCCGACACAGCACTTGGGCCCTAAAAGCATACCGATGTTCACTCAAGAAGAAATCAATCATGGTAGACACTCAGCAACGGAGTTATTGAAGAGTCAAAACGTCTTCACACTCCACCTATTTTCGACCACATTTCACACTTCACACTGCAACCAATAGCAACACACTGGGACAGCAGTCGATTGGCCTCCTCCAGGAGCGCCGCGGAACCGTCTTCTTGAATCGGCCGGCTGCTACTGGAGACTTTGCACAGTGATGGAGACAAGCTCGGCCGCCGACCGACGCACTCCTCCCATGGTGGAGGGACAGCGTCCAGAGTAGCGCTCTCTTCCACCGCGCCGTCTACTGCAGCAGCAGCTGAAGTGGACTCCTCCACCAGTAGATCTCCATCGGGGTCGAAAGGTATGGTCATTGCCTCTGGATGAGCGTCCAACTCTGGGATTACGGTGTCGAGATGAGAAGAGGCGCCGATCGTCTGCTGAGCCGACAAGGCTTCCCTGAAGCATCGGTGAAAATTCAAATCAATATGTACCCAGAAGCGTATCTGTTCGTTCCTTCCCTCCTCTATGGAGCAGCGATGGGGGGAGGGGGGGGCGGGGCTCGGGAACCCTGAAGGGGTGCCAGGGGCGGTTCCCCCCGTCCTGCCTCTCGGCGTTGCGTGTGCTTCCCCCACCCTTCGGCGATTCCTTCCTCCTCCTCTCGGATGCTCGGGAGGGCGTCCTCACAGCCCTCCTCCCAGGCGCCAACTTGAGGGTTTTCCAGAACGCTCGCCACCTTCTGGAGAGGGCCCCGTGCGATGGTCGTGCCCGTAGTGGTCGAGACAGTACTGCAGCTCCACCTGACTGAATGAGAACGGAAATGAATGAAAGGGAACCATCAGACTTAGGTATGGCTTACACTTGCAACATTAGTGGCAGATGCGCACTCGAGAAGTACTCATGGCATGGGTGTTCTCTGAAGGATAAAATAATACAAGAACGCAGGATTGTTTCACAAAATATCTAAGTCAAGTCACCTAACCAAAGCAGTAGTCGTCCTGTGTCATTTGCTCCTACACCGCTCAGTTTGCGTCAGAATGTTAGCTTGGAATGTAGCAGGACCACAGGGATCGTGGTTGTAACCCCCACCCCCCCCCCCCCACTACCTACTCCCTATTGGGCTGCAAAAAATGAACTCGTTCACTGTGTAGAATGTTTCCAGTATGCAATCTGTTACGTTGAAAGGTTCAATCGGCTCACTTTTGCTCATTTGTGTTGTGTCTCCAACCAACGTGACGCAGAAATCGACATGACCTCTTATCGAATACGTAAACGGACTCGATTCAAACTCAAAGGCACACTCCATCCTCCAAGCGCTCTGAGTTCAGTACACTTCTCCCTCCAGGCTCGCTCTCCACCCCGAGGACGTCTGTCTCCAGAGCTTCACGAAGGCCGTGCACGCCTTGCCCGTCTTCATCTGCCACTGCTGCCAGGCGCACGAAGCCCTCCGCCTCTCCTCCGGCGCCACCTTGCCTCTGCTCTTGCCGCTTCTTCTACACACGTACACTTCCTTGATAAGGGTTCCAGCGTACATCAGACGCTTTTTGACGAATCCATGCCGAGTCCGGGCCTCGGCCTCGCTGAACCAGCGAGTGAACTCCCCCCAAGAGTCGAAGGTGGAGACAAGGATGGAATAGGGGTCGTTGGTGAAGCAGCCCAGGGCGTCCCAGTGGTCGTCTGGGAAGGAAGTGATTTTCTTTGTTTAGTCGTAGAATTGGGTTAGATTCGAGTTTCTAGAGACAAGACAGAGCTTAAAATCAGTGATCAAATATTGAGAATACACCTGTAAGCTATG
>JASAMZ010011221.1:0-15645 GCA_030248115.1 Linhomoeus sp. GSCO2_2
TATGCAACAAAAGAAGCAAACGCACTCACGTCAACTTTCCACTTGTCGGTATCGTCGCCGCCCGGCTAAAAGGAGGAATAAACCTGTCTCAAGCGTCAAACCAATCAAAACGCAGTATCCATCCATGACACGACGCATCCAACCTTGTGTCCCGGCCAGGCGGGCTTGTCCCACTGCTTGTTGACGTCCCTCTCCTTGGCCTTGAGGTACTCGCGCAGCTTCGACTGCTCCATCTCGCGGTGGCGCTCCACGCTTTCCGTCAGATAGGTGTCCGCCGTCACGGGGCGCGTCTCCACACTCTGTGTTGCGGCGGGACTTTGGCATAATTAAGGGTTAGCCTTGCTCCGAATTTCCAGAAAGCCCCACTCGTATCTTCCTCTGCTCCAGCGGGTCCAGCTTGAGAAAGGAGCGCTTGCTGTGGGCGGAGGGGGAATCGCCGGCCGTTGGCTTCTTCCGGAACTGGGAGGGAAGCGTCTGGCTGCCGGGCACGTTGGCGTGCGACTGGACGATAGGCTCGATGGCGCGCAGACGGTAGTGGTCCTGTCGCTGCTCCACCTGGGAAACAAGTAGAACCGATGTCACACGCGTGATGTTTCACAGATCACACACTGTGCCAGAGTGGTGATATATACCTTGTAATCTGGAGGGCCTCTGGGACTCAGGCCGCTACCAACGGCCGATTTTGTGCTCAGCGAGATGCCGGGACCGTCGCCCGTCTGAAACGGCGGCGATGGAGCTTCTCATGCACAAAGTATGTATTGCAGCAAAAGCAACGGCGGAATAAACTGACAGGAACGGTTCCGTTGGCGGCGTTGCCAGCTTTGTAGAGTGGATTGATCATTCGGACGTCCTGCCTCCTAACTTCAGTTCGCATAGTCGTTGGCGACACCGACTGAAAGTTAAACTAATGTAAATGTAACAACGCTCTTTCCATCGAGGCAAATAAAAGACAATGAAACTGAATAAAATAAACAAAAAGAAGGTATTAAATAAAATAAAATCAAATTTATTCAGATTAAGTCAAAGTAAAATGAACTAAATTTAATTTAGTCAAATTAACTTTGATTATACTAAATTAAATATTCAATTTAACAAAAAATAATTTGAACGAAATAAATGAAACGAAACTAAACTAAATTTGTCAAATTTAATTGAATTAATAAATTGGATTAAGTCGAAGTGGCAGATTAAATTGAATTAAAGACAAATACCGTAAATCCTCCAATAAGCGCCCCCCTCGAATAAGCGCCCCCCCCCCTCAAATAAGCGCCCCCCCTAGAGGAAGGTTGAAAAAATAAGCGCCCCCCCTCCAATAAGCGCCCCCCTTTTGTTAGTACCAGCAGTACTAGCACTACCATATGCGCTCTGTCACCATTCCTAACACAAGATTGAGCTACATATGACAGCACTACTACTACATTCAGGTATTCTGATCAAAAGCTGTACAGTTTCAGCCGCAAATTTATGCAGATGTGCGCAATAATGTGACAACAGCGGGGAATTTTGGTGAAATTTTGGCACTCCTGAGGGGTCGAGTTAATAAGCGCCCCCCCCGCGAATAACCGCCCCCCCTCCAATAAGCGCCCCCCCCTAGAGGTAGGTTGAACAAGGGAAACGTGCAGGAGAGCCTGCAGTGAAGCACTCCGACCCGAATGGGAGAAAGCAGACCGCCACTCACCTATCTTGAGAAATAAGGCCGATTTCCGCCCAAAGATTCTCCACAAATTCCGCCCGCGCGCGAGTTTCAGAGTACGCGTATTCCCTCCACCTACAAGGACCGGCCGGCGCGCGGCAGAGCACCAAAATCCTGTAGACCAGGCCGAATTGAGCTCAAAATGCGCCATTTCGCTTCGATTCAACCAGTAGCCGGCAGCTAAGATTCGGGGCTGCGCCAATCGCAGACTCGCCTTGCCATTTTGGACGAGAAGAATTGACAGTTCATGCGCAATTGCTCACTTTACCACGCCGCCTTTCCACACTGCATTTCCTTCAATTCAGAAGTTTGAATGCGCGCGCAAATTTAAGTTGCAAATAGTTTGAGGAGAGTACAGTAAAAGTTGCATTCTAATTTGAATTTCGGCATTAGGAAAGTGGCTGTTTGATGGCAAAATCGACACAAAATGGAGAAACCAATAGCGAATTCGCGTTCCTCGCCGCGAAATACCCTAGAATCGACACTTCAACCGTACAATTACCACACTTTCAGTTTCATCGACGTAGGGCTACGGTAGGTCGATTTTCGACCAAAACTCGCCAATCTTGATCCGAAACGCCAAAATAACGCCAGATTCGGCGTCAGCGACCTCGAAAGCACCGGGATCGACTCCAACATTGATTTTGACCACCCGGGTGGAAATTCGAATTTTGGACGCGGCCGGGGTACGGTAGCCGAAAAAATATTTTTGAAAAGCGATTCCGGATCAGTTTTCAACGGGGAATCGCGTGGTGCAGTCCATTTGGCCATAAATCGTCGCAATCGGGCGCTAAAACGGCCGAAAGTCAAAAATTGGAATTTTCGACCCCCGACGGAGACCCGTTGTGACAGCAGAACTCAAGATTTCCGCGGCGGATTTCGGCGATTTTGGTCTTAAACGAAAGAGAACATGATAATCTTGCCGATTTGAGATATCTGGCCCGATCCAACAACTCCCTGATTTACTAGGAATTTTGAAAGGCAGATTTTTGTCAAAAAATCACTTTCGGCTACCGTAACCCGAGAACGCGTCGGCCGATTGGCTCGGGAGTTTTTTTCCCCTGTTCGTCTCGTCGAGGGCTATAACATATCCAAAGGGCGTCAAAATCGGCCCACTATTCCAGAAATTCCAGCTGGGTGAACACCCTCCCAGTAAGTAAATTTTTGAATTTTTGAATTTTTCTCAAAATTTTCCCACTACGCGAAAAAAACGAAGGCCCGAGCACCCCTACTATCCCTCGAGAGCTATCGATTAAAAAAAACCCCGTCCAAATCGGATGAGAAATGAGGCACGAAAGTGAGTGGCAAAAAAGTTAGTCGGTGTCAGCTCCACTATAGCACTCCGCCCCTTTTGGGGTCGGAGTGCTAAAAAATAAGCGCTCAGGGCGCTTATTGGAGGATTTACGGTATGATAAAATGGAATAATATAGAAATGAAATATAACAAAATTATTGAAGTGGCATAATGAAAGTACATTCAATGGAACTCTGAAATAGAATGATACATAATGGGAGTAGACTAGACTAAACTAAGGCTGATTTAATAAACATTTACTCCAATCAAATAAATAGAATTGTAATGCAGAATCTAAATCTGGCGATTATTTTGCAGATTCTGGACGGAATAACCGACCCTGGGTGGATCGTTCGCGCTCGGATGCTCAAGTACTACCGCAACCTCTATCAGGACGAGGTCAACTCTCTGCGACGCTCCAAGTCCGTCTTCGACTTGGTCCGATACGACAAGAAACTGGACGAAGCGCCAACTTTGCGCGTCCCTCTAATGTCCCAGAGAAGCCTGTCGAACGTCGCTGAAGAGGTGAGCCGTCGAATAATTTTGTAATATTCTGTCAGGGTTGCTAAAAGTTTGCTAGTCGAGTGTGTCGAAGACTTTGTGAGATCGTCATGGTTCAAATAATGATCGAGTCCACTCCTTCAACATGGCGTTCCATGACATTACAGTGTAGAGACGGTGATGTAGGTGGCATTATTTCTTTCCAGGATCTTTGGCGCTACGATTACCCTTCGTGGAAGCGAGAGCGGGAGAGACACCACAACAACCGCCGAGTGAGAACCACCTCTGTGCCGAGTAGCTCCATGGAATTATACATTAGCGGCGTTCCAATGAAGGTCAGTGACCCTTTCGCTGTCGGTATGTATCAACTTACATAATACTTAATGCCTAGTTAATACTGCTTCAGTGGCTACAGTCCTCTTGTATGTACCATTCATTCCATACTGAGCATGTACATATTCACTCTGTAAGCACTAACACTAGCTAGCAGAGAGTTGAAGCCGCCGTGCTCTCAAATCGGCCGTCAAATCGGTAGCGCTGTCTGTCTCGTCCGCTCCTAAGTCCCTCCACGCAGGGCGTCGCTGAAGGAATCTGGCTATCTGGCGCACCGTTGAGTGACAGAAAACCGGAAAAGTTCCTCTCTTTCTTTCGGTAGTCTCTCTGCCGTTGGGGGGCAGTCGGCTTAAGTCTCCTCTCCGCCGGGCGCCCCCTCTGCTAAATTTACTCGCCCCCACGCGAAGTTCGGCGGCGGCCGCCCCGTTGTTTGCTTTTCGCTCCGGCGTCGTCGTCGTCGTCCTCGTCGTCTTCGCCTTTGCAAAGTCGTCGCCGTCGTGGTTTGTGCTCTGCCTCCAAAAGTTGCCCGACCAGCCGCTTTCCGGAGAGACTGAAGGGGAGCGCTAATGTCCCACCACCAGCCGCTGCAGCAGCAGCAGGCGGCGGCGCAGTCGTCTCCCGGAGGAAGCTCCATTGCCGCCTCTTCCTGCGGATACATTTCCTACCCCGCCGACTCTGACTTCTCCCTCAGGGGCAGCGTTGAGTACCTGAGGAGGGGCTTTCTGGAGCCGTCGAGAAGGCTCGAGACTGCCACCCCGTCCACGGTGAGAAACTCGCCCAGGATGGCCACTGCCAACGGCCCCTTCGTGAGCCTCTTTGCTTGCCAAGTGCAATGTGAGGTTGCATAGAGAAGTTTGAATCGAACGAGAATTTGTAGAAGACGGCGCTGGCGCGACACGCCTACGTGATCGATGGCCCCCTTCCAACGGGCGCCGCTCAAGGCGAGTTCTACTCGGAGTACTCTGAGGAGCGCCAGCACTCCGCCATGCACCAAGTGAGAGACAGCTCGGTTGTCACAGCACTGGCATACTGTAGGGTGTTCCTTCATCCCGACTCCTCCTTCAGACGACGACCACGCGCCCGTCAAGCGCGCCCAGCACCCAGTTGCTGCTGCGCGCCCAATTGAACCGCCAGAGTAACAACAACGCCTTCAACCACTCGCCGTCGCAATTCTCCCAGGGACCACAGATGACGCAGTTGAACCAGCTCTCCTCGCGACCGCAATCGGTCACCTTCCAAGACGCGTCGCCGCGCGTCTACGATGGAGCCACAGGGCATTTGACGCAGTCCGAAATGGAGTTGCGCAGATACCACATTGGAGATAGAAAAGTGCGCATGCCACTCCTCTTAGTATAATTCCGAGCATGCCTTACGTAATTTACGGCACTTAACTACCCTACTAGCTAAGGAGTTTAATTGAGTATTCAAGACATAGTGTAAGATCTTTAACTCGGTTCAGTTTCAGGAAGAGGAGCTGGTTATTTGGCCTCCGCAGAACGGCCCGCAGACGACTAACCAGCGACAGTTCCAAAATGAGACGCCAACGGTGGCGGCGGCACGTCGAGACCAGCAGGAGCTGGAGCGCCGTCGTCTGAAGCAGGAGCAGGATCAAAGAGCCCAAGAGGTGCTCCGACTCCAGCAGGAAAGGTGGCGCCTGCAGAACAACCAGCTGTCGCCGGCGCCGCCGCCAGTGAACACTGCTACGACTGCTTCTGCTCCGAGTCCAACGGCCGCCAACACGGGCACCTGGCGTCGCACCTACGTGGTGGAGCCGCCGGCGCCCGAGGAGGTGGTCAAGAACAAGATTACCTCCAGCGGCGACCTGCTGGCCGAGGAGAACTATTACATCGACCTGCTGGCCAGAAGGGACGCTTTCATCGAGAAGCCTGAGAAGGAGCCGGTCATCTTCCGTCTGGGAAAGACGTGGGTTCGACTGCCGCATACGTGCATACACATCGGTTGAGCTTTGATTCGGAAAGGAAAACCGAAGGAATCGGTTTCAGATGGCAGCCTCCTCCTGAGAAGCCCTATCGGTGGCCTGAGCCCAGGAGACCTTACCGCAATCCAAACCCCGCTGGTGTCCCTGAGGCTAGATGGGAGCCAGTGATCTATGAGCCCGAATACAAGCATGAGAGACTCAACTTCACACCGCCTCCACCTGGAGCTGCGTCCCCTCCACCAGAATTCAGGTGCCTTCGTCTACTGGAATTGAACTTCTGCTGTTTCACTTTGGCTGACCCAGTTGTGAATTGCAGGTCAGGCACCGGGCCGTTAGATCGTCCTGCGAGTCGCCAGCTGCGCTTTACCGATCCGAGGCCACGCAGCGCTGCTTCCTACCAATCCGACCAACGTCTTGAAAGGAAGGGCCATGTGAACACATACGACAGCGTCCCAAATGGGCCCGTCGTCGGTCTACCAAGGAGCTACGACATTTCTCAGCAGGTGTGTGGAACTCCCCTCCTGCCACCCCCGAATTGCTTAACTTACGCAATCGTGAACTCCTCCAGGCGCCTCAGCAGCAGCAGCCTCCGATCGTGCGCGAGGTGGACGCCGGCCACGACTGGGAGAAGATCTACGACTTGCCGCCGCACTCCTCCACCATCACCGGCAAAGACCTACCCATCAACGTCGACCTGAAGCGACGCATCGCCGCCCTGGGAGTCGACTCGCCCAGAGGCCTCAGGAGAACCCCAGAGCACGAGCTGGTGGGCACAAGCGCGCGTGTAATTGTATTTTCATGGCGTTGTGAACAATCTCCTTTCAGCTGCCGGGCAGCACGAAGTCTCTGCAGCGTTCCAGAGGTTCTTTAGACGGCCATCGAATTCAGCCGAGCGGCCGTCGCTCAGCCGGGCTCTATAGAGGGACACCAACGACAGAGCGCTACGCCGAGCTGCCTGCCATCGCCCCAATTGTGAACCGGGTAAGAATGTGCATAATTATACCATATTATCCACAGTTATACGCACAATATTGCTGACGTTTCGTTCCAGCAAAAGGGCTCAACGGCTCGAAAGCGAACGGTCTTCGGTCACGGTCGTCAGGGCTCGACGACGACAATGTGACCAGTGGATCCTTGCCCCAGAACGCGAGTCCAGCTTTCTCAGTGTAACAGACTGCGCAGTTGTTCTCAGAAATGACAAATTTTGGTGCCATACTTCATGTGATTTCAGGTGCAGCTGTCCAAGATGTCCAGTAATCTTCTACCGCGCGACAATGTAGCTCTTTAGTGTAGTTGCCAATTCGCAGCGGCGCCAGTGTACAGCGAGCGTAGGGCGGAATAGTGTTCACCAACCCCAACAAACACCCCGCGAAATGTCGACCGATTTGCAAACGAGCGTCCCAGGCTTTCTGTTTGATTGTGACGTGATCACAATGCGTCGTGCAATTCTTCAGCTGACCAGCCACAAGCCCAAAGACTACGTGAGTTCCAGCGTTGTTGATGCTATAGCTGCAAAGCCGAGAGAGCGCTTTGGCTTCCTTTGCTAGTTGCGCACTTCGCAGCTTGAACCTATCTCGCTTCAGTCGCAGCAGTTTGAACCTCTGTCGAAGTTGAGAGACGACCTGTTGGAGCGGGCCAGGACGCGCAAGAGCGTCGACAAGCTGACCGTGCCCGACATTCAGAAGGAGGGACCCGATCCCATTCCTGAGGAGTTCAAAGTGAGAATACGGTATTTGCGCTATGTATCACAGTGGGAGGGGGGGGGGGGGGGGGGGGGGTGCGGGGGTGCGCTTATTGGAGGATTTACGGTATATCCACAATTGCTTCGTCGACGCCGTATGTCGGCTTTCAGAACCGCTCGAATGTGGAGTCGCGCAGCTCGAACCTGACCAGCTCCAGCGTCACTCTGCCCATGAAGAGCAGCAGCGACGTGACCACGGTGCCTGCCTCGCTTCTCTATGTGTTTCTCGTTTGTTTCGCCTTGGTTTCCTGACGACAGCTGCTGCAGTGGTGTAGTAGGCTTGTGCTGATCGCTGAACTGCTTGGTTGGCTGTCTGGCCGGCTGCTGGTCATATTAGCGAGGTACTATGTAGATGCAAACTCTGTAGAAGCGGCCGATTTGTTCCAGGAGAGCACGGCGACCTGGCAGTTCAGTTCGGCGCAGCCCTTCAGCCCCAGGTCCATGGTCAGCGTCAATGGCGCCGGCGGCGGCAACGACCCTCTCCGAGTGCGCACCGACCTCTCGCCGGCCGTCTCTCGCTTCGCCCGCCCGAACGCTGGGGTACAGAGCGCACGCCAGGTTGCTGCGGCGGCCACCATAGAATCAGTCGTTTAGCCTAGACTTCTCAGCTCAGCTATTCGCTACATACGTACTAGACGCTTAACAGAATGCCATCCCTTCAGTTCTGACGAGGTGCACACTATGTAGGAAGGCTCCGATAACTGTTTTGCACGCTACTAGCCTTGATAGTTTCGTTTATGCTCAAGATCGAATGACCCTGTCTGAATCCAAAGTGGGCTTCACTTACAGGAGGCGCCCCCTGGGTGGCAGTACGTGCCGGCCGTGCTGGTTCCAGTCGACCAGAACGCCTCCTCCTCCTTCAGTCGCGAGTGGTCCAGCCACGCCGCCCGCCGAATGGAGCGCTTCAACTCCCTGCCCGTGCTCGACAATGAAGACGACGACAGGCAGAGCACGCTGATCAAAATCAAGGTGACCTGATTTGAACCGGAGACGCTAATCATTCGACTTTGTAAGCACGCTCTGACAGTTCGTGTATGTACAATATGTACCCTTGCTGTATTTTCAGGACGAGCGCACGCGGTCAAAGACCCCTCGAGGAATCATCAAGCAGAGGGAGGAGCAGCCTTCGAAGAACTCAATGCTCTACTCCGAGCCTGGCAGAACCAAGTCTGGGCCGGTGGTGCGACGCTACACCACCGACGATGGCACCGTAGTGGAACAGAAGACGGTCGGCTGAGAGAAAATTCTAAGTGTACAGCAGCCTACCTATTGAACATATGTACAAATCCATAGCGTCTTGTCTCTCTTACTTAGGACGGCGGCGTGACGGAGACGGTGGAGAAGAAGCAGGAGACGAAGAGGACGGAGGAGGTGGAGCGCATCGTCCGAGCCGAGAAGAAGGAGAAGCGCCGTCAGTCGAGCGAGCACCACCACAGGGCCGTCGAGGGCGGCTACCCCAGGCAGCACTCGTCGTCGCGACGAACGCGCCAGGGACAATTGGAATACGGTGGTAAGACGGCCAGACCCATTCCCAGCCAGTTACTTTTGGTGTTTGTGTTGCGCCTAACGCTGCCAGTGTCGTGTCGTCAGCGTAATCACTGTTGTGTCCAGTCCTGTCTACACTAAATGCCAACTAAGCCCACTTCGTTCATTCGCTCTTGTCTGTCCCGTCCACTGTTAGTCACTCACATCCCAGGCAAGCAGGCAGCCAAGCAGAAGCAGCAGCAGCAGGAGGAGCCGCTCTGGCCCAAGACGACGCTGCTGGGCAGCGCACAGGAAGTGAGCGCCTACATGAATCAGCTGCTGGAGATGGCCAACGGGTGGATGGAGAACGAGGACAGCGAATCCGACGGTGCTGGCGGCTTCTCATTGCTGTTGCGCTTCTCCGCCTGATTTCGCCTGTGTGCTTTTGTTGTCACTAATTGTTTTAGTGAACGACAACGCACCGCTAATGTACACATGTAACTATGTACCTCAACACTCTGTCGATTATGGCATCTCGTTAACAAAATATTTCGTTCAGGGCACGGCGGCAGCAACTACTACCCAGGGGCTACGGAGAGCTACGTGAGACAGACGACCACGAGGCGCGTCCGAGATGGCAGCTCCATGGACGAAGGGTCGCGTCGGCACCACCAGCAGCAGCAACAGGGCTTCTACAGGGGTGGAAGCCTGTCCGACAGCCTAAGGAGGGGAGAGCTGACCTACGGGCCGGTGGGCAGGCGATTGCGAATGTTTTCACCCACGTAGATGTTTGTTCATTGGCGCTGATGGTTACAGAATGGAGACGTGCGCGAGCGCCGCCATCACCACAGCAGCTCGTCGTCTGGCCGCCGACTGCGCAAGAGCACCTCCCAGAGTTCGTCTCACATGTGGATTTCCAATGCAAAATGGTTCACGGACCCATTCTCCACTTGCACCTCAGAGGACGTGTACGACAACGGCAACGGCTACCACACCTTCGAGTCGTACCGCAGCGGCGGCGGCGGTCCCATCGTCGAGTTTCCGCCGACGCTTCCCAGAGGAGCGCCGCCGCCCCAGCCTCCGCCCCACCGCGGCTGGTCCTACCAAAGCAGCAGCCACAGCGGCGGTGGCGGCAGCGGCGTCCACAAGTCGCGCAGTCTGGCCAACTGGGACGATCGAAGAGCCAGGGACTGGACCATGATGGACCACCAGATGGGCGGAGGGTTGGTGTTAACGCCGAATTCAAATTGTATTGCCTGCTTGTCGCCTTCCCAAGCTGTCCATTTCCAGGCCGATGGGCGGGCCGGCGACGACGCAACTGGAGCGGGAGTTCCGCGACGGCCTGCTGATGCCCATGCCCGTGGGGCAGAACATGGACGAGAGGGAGTTCCGCGAGGAGAACATCCCGGGAGGGCAGGAGTCGCTGCGACGCAACGTCAAGGCCTCCAGCGGCGCCCGCTCCAACGCCGACGACACCGTCACCAGATTCAAGTGAGATCCCCATTCCGAGTTGGGATGTTTTGGCGGCGGAATGCGGCCCGTTTCAACTCCCGTGGAATGACTGTTTTAGTGAGTCCAAACAAGAGATGAACTTCCGCAGGGAGACGGGCGGCCCAGTCGCCGCCCACTGAGCCACTACCGACTAAAGAACGAGCCGATTTTCAAGTCAACGTCAGTCGCATTTTGGTTGCGTTTGTTGCTACATAGATTTGTCGCTCGTGTTATGTGTAGTGTGTATGGTATTGCAGTACTTGCGTGGAACTCCCAGTATGCTTCTTGTGTGCTAGGCGGGACGTTGTGTATTGATGGCGATGGTATACGGTGTTTCGCGAGCGTTTGCGTCAAAGGTTATACACGTAGGTAGTTCTTCGCGCGCGCGCCGACAAAAGTGATTCGCACTGCGTCAAGCTTATGAAGCAGCTGTGGTTTCGACCGAACCGGTTCAGTGTGTTCTTCTACTAAGCCTGCGTGCGTGCGACCGTCTAGCGCTGGTGGTGTTGGGTCGGTGTCGGCGTTTGAAAATGCTCGTTGCCGTGCTTCGTGAAGTAGCGCGCTTGTGCCATTCACGCGGTCTGCGTGCTGTAGGTAAGTACACCTGTAGGACAACCCAGTGCGCCGCTGTCGCTGATCGAAGCTTAGTGAGCCCGTACGTTAATTGTGCTATGTGAAGCATGTCGTCGAGTGTCCTTTCGCGTTTCGTCAGAAAGACAGACTCGTATACATACGGTAAGCTCCAATCAGTACCTTCAAGTCTCTGCTATCGTGTACTGCACGGTTCTTGTCGCCTGCGATTGTTCGTTGTGTCAGACAGACTAGAAGGAAGCAGGAATGGAATGCTTACTTGATGTTTGGTTTCGACCTTCAACTCGGATACTGTGAAAGTCGGCGATTGCGACCAGGAATACTAACATAGGAAGCAACACGGGAGGATGCACACACCTACAAGGCTCTTGAACCTTCTACCTACCGTAGTTTAACAACAACGACCATGAATTGGCATAAGCATATATTGCAACGAAGCAATTCAAATTAAATTACGGTAGCATATATACTCAGATTAGTAGACAAAATGTATTTCGTGGACAAAATGTACAACATGTGGACAAAATAGGCCTAGAAAATGCAGAATTTTTGATTTTCCGGATTTTTTCGAATTTCGGACCCTGGGTGTAAGTTGGGGGTGGGGGGGGGGGTGGTCTCAGGCCAAATTTCCTGAGGGCAATGGCCAACACCACTATAGCGCGAAGCATTGATTGTTCCGTCACAGGAAATTGGTGCAAGTCCACCAACGCAAAACGGCAACAAAAACGAACTCACAACACGAATGGAAATGTAAACAGAATCGCAAATATAGGGACTCCCACCCCCACCCCCCACACCATCGCCCAAGGAAGCAGCGTCGAACAAAGCAATAACGACAGCGGTCCCGAGGTTCCAAACTATCGAAGAAAGGTAAAGAGTGTACCCTGTATGCACGTATACGTACGCCCATGCAGCAACAAAACGAAAAACAACTGAAGGAAGCCGCCGAGTGAGCGCATGTTCTAACGTCGATGGAAATGACCACGACTCGACTAGGAAGTGCGTGGCGAGTAGTGATCTCTCTCTTTCTCTCTCTAATGCAGGCTCAGAGTCAGCTGCAGTTGGACGGAGCCGTTATTGTTGTTGTTGTTCACAGGCACCGACATCTGCAAGTGTTGCGACGTCAGATGGGACATCTGCGAACACAACAACCGAGTCGACCCCAAAGAAACGCCACAAGCCATACTTCCCCACCACTCGCGAGAAGAGGACACGCGGCGCCAGTGGCTGCTGCAGCGCCATCGCCGTTCGGAAGGCCTGCGCGGCGAAGGGATTGGCGCCCCCTCTGCCCACCAAGTAGTCGGCCACGCGCAGCTCCTGATGGTTATAGGAGAGACCTACTTACGGCCTACAGTATACTTTGAGAAGCGAAGAAACAAACTAGCGTACACAGACAGGCGGACAGACCTCGAGACTGGACTGCAGGTAGTGGTCCATGGCAGTGATGGTGCAGAGGCGCGTGTCCACTTCCACCAACTGGCCGTCGGCCCTCTGCGCCCTCTCCTTCTCCACGCGACCACTGTAGCGCACTTGGGCCGTCCCCGAGCCTGCAATGCTGGGTACAATGCTGTATTATATGGACAGACACACAAATGGAAGCTACATCTAGCAGTTACGGCACCTGCCTATTATGAACCAGCCGTCATTCACGAAAGACTCCAGACACTCAGCGCTTACACTCTCCGGCTGTCGAATCGGCAGTTCCACAGCTCTGATCCTTGGTTGGAGGCGGGGCCGTCTGCGTCTCCTTGGACAACGCTGAACATACATACAAACGTGCTCATTCATCGCTCGCCGACGGAACAACAGCGAAGTTAATCAAAAGCTCACAACCATCGGTGGCGCCTGTCTGCGACGCCGTCGAGCGCTTCTCCGCCCACTGGCCGATTCGCAGTTCGGTTTCTACTGCGGCGTCCTTGATGTTGAGTTGGGCCGCACCCTCCCCCACTGCAGTCTCCACGGTGACGATCTCGCCTGCGAATTGTCTCGTATTGATTTGCAATTAGTGGAGCGACAGCCTCGCATCATACTGCACGTATGTACGCACTGTTGTCGGTGGAGGAGTCGTTCCCTCCAGTGATGGTGACGGTGATGTGCTCCATGGTCGACTCCTTGACCTCTTCCACTTCCTTCTCTTCCTTCTTCGTCTGCACCTTGCACTCCACACCGACCTCGCTCTCTTCCATTGGAGGGGGCGATGGCAGGCGCTGCAGAGGAGCGTACAGCGCTGCAGTGCATAAACACTGTGGTGACCTGTTGCACTACTACTGGATCTCGTCTACCATAACCCGGCCCTCACGTCTGTCCTTGACGAGCTTCAGCGGCGACCCTTCCCACTTGGGCTGCGCCAACTTCTTGGGCGGCGGCTCGTAGGAGCGCCTCTGCTGCTGCTGCGCTACTGGCGAAGGACCGCCGGCGCCGAATCCCACGGTCGCTTGCTGCGGCTGCATTGGCGGCGGCGGACTCTGCGGGCGGTGGAAGTAGCGGTAGTCGCCGCCACCCAAGCTGTCCCCACGCCCTCGGTACTGGCCCCTCCCTAGAATGAACAGCGCATAGGGATGACCGTCTTCTGCCCGAACACTTAGATTAGAGACTGATCAAAACCGTCGATTCTTTCGGATACCTCGATAGGTCACTCCTCCTCCTCGCCCTCCGAGGGTGCCACCTCTTCCACGGTAGCTGCCGCGCTGCGCTTGGCAGTACTTCAGGCGCTGCGACAAGGAAGCATCGAGTTGCTTCTGCTGAATCTGCTCGAGTCGACGCCGGCGCCGACTATCCTCCAGACGAAGACTCAGATCCATCTCGTGATCGGCGCCGAAGCCAAAGGGACGCAAGTCGGAAGCAGGAAACATCCCTCCAAGGAAGGAAGGAATGGCGAGTCCTCACGACTGCAATAGAGGCAAGTACATAATATCTAAACAATGGTATGACGATTACGGTATTCGGAAACGAAACCGAAGAAACAATGAGAGAAGACGATGTTTCAAGTGACAGGGTTTACTGCATCTCACGACTGTACACAGTACTACTGTAATCGACTAAGGCCGTGGGTACATCGGACGGTACGGACCAAGGTAGTGCGGTGTACGCAACAAAGTATAACAAGAGGAAGGAGGAGGAAGCAATGAAAGATATGAAAATATCAACGACCATATACGAAAAGCGCCACCACCGTCAGATTGAGCCACAGTATTACCGCTACTCGAGGAAACAGCATTGGATCATAGGATAGACGCGCAACAAGCAAGGCGATAAACAGAGTAGAGATTTCGAGAAATGGACCACCCCACCGCCAACAGATCGAGATCCAAGGCATTTCACGAAGGCGCTGGAGAATGGCGCGTCAACTAGCAGCATGCGAAGATAGGAATTAGCAGCGGCGGCACTTCAGAGGTACTTCAGAGGCCCCTCGCACTACAGCGGCGTGTCAACGCCACAGGCCTTCTCTACGTCACGGAACACCGAGGGGACTTCTCGGGGCTGCCGCCGACGATTGACGTTGCCGCCCCTCTGGACGCTTCCTAGGAAGGCACAGCAGCTGCAGCAGCAGAGAGAGGCCAGCCCCAGCACTGCGCCCACCACCACCGCACCGACGCTGCAGAGGTACAGAGGTGTTGGAGAGCAAACGCCACTGTCACTGGACTACTGTAGGCCGCTGAAATCACTGACACGACTTCTCTCTTGATCCTCCTGCAGCAGGGGATGCCGCCGCCCACATTGCCTTCGACGCAGCCATGGCACTCCCAGATGAAGGACGCCAGTTGGCTCTGGTGCTCCTTGCAGCTGAACAGACGCATGTATGACGCACATGCACGCCTGCGCCGTCGTGCGCGCCGTCCACTCACAAAGCGTCACACAACCCGTGCCAAGCGTTCTCAATGATGTCTTCCCAGGTGATGGCCAGGCAACAGCAGCAGCAAAGCAGGAACGCGAGGCGGAAAGCTGAATACGGCTGTCCGCCGCCCTAGTAGGCTTCTATAACAACATTCACACACGGCTCATTCACACTTCCCACCTGACATCCTGTGTGTGACAAGCACGGCTTTCTTCCTCTCTCTCACAGCTCCCGGCGGTCTGGTCAGACTATTACTGATTCTTGGCGAGGGGGCTTCTCAGACCGTTGAATCGGACCCACAGCAATACAACTCAAAAGGCAACTTCTCTCCAATCGCACTACCGTACTTCGCGCTAACACTACGCTCCGACCACTCCAATCAACTCCTCCACAAGTCGGAAAGCGGCGATTCAAATCGCCGCGCTCGAAGTTCGTATGACGGATATCTATTCTCGAGAAACGTGAAGCGACAAAGGTGCTATCGCAACGGGATTCGGCTGGCGAAGCGACGCGATACGAGTACGTAGACTGGCCGGCGGAATGCTAATACACTCAGGTTTCTGAGCGAGTCGCCTTGCCGCCGTGTTTCGTCCGTCAACCAATGATGATGCAACATACGACGAGACAAAACGCCCGGTTGACAAGGTAGAGTAATCGCTGGACAAAATACGGCGGTGTCCAGCTTACGGAGGGGCGGCGCTTAGCAATTCAGCGATAAACGACACAAATGAGAAGGCAACGGTTCACAAACGACCCATTCACTA
>JASAMZ010011222.1:0-20592 GCA_030248115.1 Linhomoeus sp. GSCO2_2
CTAATGCCACCCGCTAACTACCTGTTTTCATGCTCGCACTCTGTACTTCATATTTTCACTATCTACAAATAGAAATCGGTAGACAAAAGGGACTGGCTATTCGTGTTCAAGTTATTTTTTGAAAACCGATCCCCCGATCGGTCAAATCACACAATGTTACCCGCGACAACTATGATGATAGAAGTTGTCCGAAATCGCGATTTTGGTTTTCTTAGCACAACTCGAGCAAGCAAACAGTACGCGCGTTCAAAATTTTGAATCATCGGCCTGTAAAAAATCAATATCTTTATCACATGCGATCTTTCCGACCCGCGCACGCAATGTGGAAATTAGTTTACTAGATGTCTTTCCAACTGGTGTTTACCCCAGGTAGGCGATTCTAGGTCGTCCTAGTGAGGAGGTATACTGTAGTTTCAAACAACTTTTTGGAGGCTCGGGAGCTCCCGAGGCATACTCATGCATCCCTCTGTTCCTTCCCCACCCTTCCAAGGGTGTCCAAAAAACCCTCCAGTCGGTGATTCTCTTCAGCCCTGACGTCTTCGCAATCTCCAGAGTTCGCTTCAACACCTTCTTTCGGCTGAACTGACCCTCCAGAGCATTGTAGCTGTGGTCACTGAAGCAGCTGCAGCTGATGTACTCCTTCACCTTAGGGTTCTGTGACAGGACCTCTAGAGCGAAGGCTTGGCAAAACGCCTCCTCGGCCCACTCCACTTTTGACGCTTTGGCGCCCATTCTGATACAGATTGCCGCTTCAGTCTGTCTATTTAAAGCCCAGAAACGAAGTGAATCACAGCCTGACGCCACGTCTTGTCGGAGAAGGCTTCTTCAAAGACGTCGCAGGTGAAGAGTGCCAGTATCTCCTTCAGAGGGTAGTCAGCGGCCGTCAACTCTGTGAAGCGGGTCAGCACCTTCTCTCTGGGAATTTTGTACTGGTAAGTGCGCAAATGGAGCTCGCCAAACGGGACAGCCAACAACTTCTGCTTCGCTTCAGGATACGATTCGACCAGAACTTCCGCTACAGCCTGACAGAACAGGCGCTCCTTGTTGGCCTTCAAGTCGAAGTATGGGATGGCGCGACTTCACGACCGATGTCACAGACACCTGCGGAAGAAACACGCCGACCACGCCGCTGTAGGAAGCGTATTCTTCGAACCTTATATACCCCTCATTCGGGAGGTTCTCCAGAAGGGCGAAGTGGTGAAAAGTGATACTAAGAGTTATGTTCTTTCACTGTGTTTCTCTCGTGCTGTCGGTATTTCAAATCAAGGCCGTATATGTACCGCCGTTCGTGTCGTTCTCACCTACGCCAATTCTGTGATCACTGCATTTCCGCACGTGAAATAAATCAAAACACTACGCTCATAACGACCGGACTATTAGCGAAATCAATGTGCTTGGTATTCATCTCGGAAGTCTTCGCGCCTTCCCCTTTCTCTTCAGCGCTCGACTTGACTTCGTCGCCGGCCGGTTTGTCCTTCACTGCAGCAACTGCCGATACGGTAGCCTCCACCACTTCCTTTGCCATAGTAGGGCTCTCTCGCACCGGCTGGTCCTTAGCCTTCTCGTCCTCTTTCTGCTTGAGGAACTCACTGAACATCATCAGGCAGGCCTGACTATTATTGCAGTGATTCGCCATGATGACGACTGATAGTGTGATGTGGGAATGAGCGTTTGAGCGCAGGCTTAAATACCCATCGTCTCCCAGCCATATCAGCAGTGCCATCACTTGCTTAATAATGGAGTTCGAAACCCGCTTCCGACACCCCTTTTCAATGTGCGTAAGCGGGCCGTCACAGGCAGGTAAGAGTGTCTTTGTAATGAAACTCCTCCAAAACCTACCCAGTATGATCACTGTCATGCCGCAGAGAGTGTTGTACTGCTATGGTGTGTGGCAGCCCATGTTTCAACAGTTCCCCTCCTACGTCACTCCATGCGAAGGTCTGCCAGATGCGGATGACCTCAAGAACTTCAAGCGACCCCAGCTCATAATTTTGGATGACATGATGGACGAATGCTCCAAGTCACCTCTGCTCAACGCCGTCTTCACCAAATACGTTCACCATTTCAGCTGCAGTTGTGTATTTCTGGTTCAAAACATCTTCTACTCCAAGACGAAGACGGCCAGAGTCAACACCAACTATCTGGTTCTGTTCCGAAACCCGGGTGACAAGCAACAAATAGCCACTCTGGCCAGACAACTGTACCCGCACAAGTCGAGGCAGTTTATGAAGGCATTTGAAGACGCGACTCGATTACCGTATACATATCTACTCATCGATTTGACGCAAATGACGCCTGACAGCTTGCGCCTTCGTTCGTGCATCTTGCCGTCGGAAAGCTCCTATCCTATTGTGTATCAAGTATAAAAGGCCTACTGTAATTGCGTACAAACACACTAATATGGCTGCTCGGTTGAGAAGTCAAATTGGTTTGCTAAAGGCGTTGCACAAGGCAAATCCTAAGCTCCAAAAAGCAATTTTGAAGAACGCGCCGCCGGCGCTCGTGGCGTGCTTGGCCGACTGCTGTTACAACACACTGAGAGGTAACATTCCACTGTCGAAAGCGCAGAAGCGACGGCTGGCGCCTCATAAAAGGTTACTCAGATACGCGGGAAGTAAAGGTGGCTCTATTGCGAGAAAGCGTCAGCTCTTCGTTCAAAAGGGCGGCTTCTTATCGGCCGTTCTCACACCTCTACTCATCGCTGCGGCGCCGCTTCTGGCGAAATGGGCGAGCCGACTATCAAAAAGCTAGCCTTGGTGCCGGCAGACTTCGTTAGCACCGGGCCGAGGCCGGCGGAGCAGCAGCTCTCACAAATCGACCTGGATATGCAGAAGATTTTGAACGCTCCAGGGGTGGCGCCTGATGTGAAATTGCGCTTGTATGAAGATGCCCTGGCACGTTACACTGTGAAGAAGAAGGAAGTAGAGACGCCCCTCGCCGTACCCATTCAAGAGGTGGCTCCTCCTACCTCCCCTGCTCTGAGTCGAGATCAGCTGCTGAAGAACATGCCGAGATACAAGCTGGAAGCTGCCGAAGCCTTACTGGACTTTCTAAATGCCACGCCGGCCATTAGATGGAGTGAAAAGAAGGAGCTGATTGTAGACGGCCAACCAATAGAAGGTTCCAATGCAGTCGACCTGTTTGCGCACGCCGTCAGAGACAAAGCTGTGACAAATGCTCCAGTCGGCTGGCATGAGTTTCTACACCTACTGAGAGTCCACAATGTGCCGCAAACTGCGCTGGCCAACCGCAACCTGAACAGAGCGGCGCCGCCCCGTCAACCGCCGCCGCCGCCGCCGCCGGCAGCTTCCCCTTCCACCACTCGCCACCGCACTGTTTATAAGCGATCGCCGCAGAGTGGCAGGGGCCGCTTTCGCTTTGGTTCACTTCGTTGAAGATGAACAAGATACTCAGCGATGTCTATAACCGCCCGTCGAGTGCTGCCTATATGGCCGGGGAACAGGCCGTGCTGCGAGAAGCCAAGAAGAGGAATCCTAAGGTCACTCTCCGCCACGTTCGTGACTATTTGATAACGCAAGACAGTTATACGCTGCATAAGCCGCTGAGGCATAAATTCGATCGTAATAGAGTTGTTGCTGCTGGAATTGATAGTGATTGGCAGTGCGACCTAATTGATGTTACCCGTCTCGCAAAATACAACCGCAAACATCGTTTCATTTTCGTCTCAATCTGCGTGTTTAGCAAGTTTACGTGGGCGGTGCCAATGCTCACTAAGAAACCCACTGATTCGGTCAAAGCATTGAAGATTATACTGAAGAGTGGCAGGAAGCCGTGGAGACTCTGTACGGACAGAGGGAATGAGTTCGGCAAAGTTTTCAGGGATTTCCTTGAGAATCAAGATATAACTCACTTCTATGCCACATCCCCAGACGTCAAGTGCTCGCTCGCGGAACGTGTTATTCGCACTCTGAAGACGCGTGACATTCGGATGCAAGCGCTGCAAGTGACACGATGAGAACGAGCAAGGCACCTCTCCACAATGTCCACGACACCCTTTATAACTGGACGTTTGCTCAGAGTTATCCACCGAGCGATCATCTACCGTGATGCATGGAGGGAAGCGATGAATCAGACGAACGGAGACCCCTCATTGGCAAGTCAGCTACTCAGAGTCTCCAACAGTTCGGCGACCTCTCCATCGTGAGTGCAAGCGACCTTTCACGACACTAATGCGTATTTCATTGAATGTACTCTACACTGCAACAACACACACCAACAATTGTTTCTTCTCTAGATTCTACTACTCTTTCCACTGCGCTCGAAGTCTCTGCCTCTACAACAGCACTCGTCCGATAGTTGGCGCAGAAACGAGGAAGGCAAGACTCAGACGGTGTTCCAAATTTTGGGACACTGGGAGAAGTGACATTGCCTTGGGGCTGTCTGTAAGCACGGGCAATGTTGGAACGCGTCGAAAGGCACCCTGGCTTCTACACAAGGTGCCAGCACCTCATTTGTAGCGTTCGGCTGGTGCCGCCAAAGGAAGGGTGTGACCTTCGCGATGAAGCTCGCTACCATTGGATGATCGCCATGCGAGTGAAGGACGAGCTTCTTCGCTCCGGTAGAGTCAGTATTGGGCTTGTGGAGTGGCTGGTGGCCTGGCAGCGCTGGCTGGACCTCTGGCTGCTGACGCCGCTGGGATTTCTACTCAGTCTCATTTCCCTCTCTGTCATTCGTCGGGTGGAGAAGAAGGACCTCAAGGGAAGCGCCTCCCTTCGCTACCATCAACTGGAGATTGTCACGGACGTCATCAACGGACTCTCCAGCCTCCTCTTCTCCCTCCACCTTCACATGGTCAGCTTGAAGGGCTGCCCAGTCATCCAGCACTTCGCTGGGAACAAGAGGAGGGACATTCGCGCACTGGTGGTCTACCCCTTCTTTCTCCTAAACCAGATCAGCCTCGCCCTATTGGCCAGGGACCGTCTGGCGGTCGTGCGGGACCCAGAGGGCTATGCCCCTCCGAAACGACCCATTCTAAAGGCTCTCATCGTGTTCGTCGTCGTTGTGGTTCTCTCAACCCTACCTTATGGAGTTATGCTGGCAGCGGTGGTATCACTACGTTCCAACGCCATCGATTACAAGACTTTCTCTCCTCTCTTTAAATCCATGGGCGTCACGTCAGAAGTCGCCAGGGCCATTGTCATCGCAGTGTTGTTCTGTATCCAAGTCCACTCAACCGTGAAGATCAGGCGCGAGGTGAAGGGATGGGCCAGTAGTCAAATGGAGGAACACGAGATGGCGACTGTGGCCAATGAGCGAGAAGGGGAAGGAGGGACAGAGGCCGATGGCAACGCACTGAAGAAGATGCTGAGAGACCACCTGCTGCTGCTGGTGGGCACTGTGGGACTGAACTTAATCTGCGTCCTGGCTTTTCTCATACACGCAGCGGCCACTGGCGCCATGTCGGTCTTCTTTCTGGTTGCAAACAGCTTTCAACTGTCATGGTCAGAGAAGCTGGAATACTACGACAGCCTCCGATCTGTGATCACCCTCTTCCACCCATTCGTTCTTCTCTTCGCCGACATCAACGGCAGTCTGGGCGTCGTCTGCCACGTGATTTTCGTCCCGGACTTTCGCAAAAGCGCCAAAAGACTACTTCTCTCGGCCTTGTTCTGGCGAACTTCCGCCCAAGTGGAACAGGCCGGTTGAATGGGCGCTCTGAAGCTCCCCTTCTGTAAAACACAGCCTGGTACAGCGCATGTGATAGCACGTTTCTTGTAGGGTAAGCGAGTTTCTCGCAATGCCACATCTGGATTGTGGGGCATCGTTTTGACTCTCTGTGCTATAATCTTGTGCGTGGCAACTTATCGCTACTGTCAGTGCAATTGTGCTTATCAATCGGAATTGCAATTGAGTCCGTTGCTACCGCAGTCTAGCGACCACAGTACAGTAGCTCTGCTTCAAGTCTCAGGCTCAGAGATGCAGACGCATACCCCTTTGCCGGTCGTTGGGGTCTGTCAGACCCCGCCTTGCGTTTGTTTGAACATTTAGCTTTGAATTGCGCGCGCTACAGTAACCCCGTGCGCCTGGTACCCCGCACGGTGTGCGGGAGAGTGGTACTCGCTAAGTGGTACTCTGGTCACGCTGTTTTGCGCTTTTTTTACGCTTTCTATCGCTTTGCTAAACATCGGCAGTTATTGGTCGTAAAACTGTTGCTTGCTTTTCAGGCCGCTTTCTATTGATAACTGGGCTAATTTCTTCTCCACCCACAGAGAACTTCACTTCGAGTCAGCAAACAAACACTGTGAAGACTAGTGATGTTGTAAACAACTATGTAACAATTCTCATCACACTATTCCTGTGATTCACTATCGTATTTGGCATAAAGCTCTTCGTAGTGGTAAACGTCCCAGCAGTGGCCATAGCAGAGGTGTTTTTTGCAACACGAGCAGTATAGCTGGGTATCCTTGCGTTTCTTGTGTACAACACACTGCAACCTGGTTTTGCGGTCGCTTTTCATTGGCACGTGGCGAAGCTGAGTGTTGAGCCGGATTTCATCTGCTTCCCTTCTCTCAGCATCGACCTTCATGGAGACAGGCACACCGCTGACTCTCCGCTTTCTTAGTCCGCTAAGGGTGGCCAATTTCTCAGCCAGCGAAGCTTTTAGAGTAGCCATTGTGATTCTTGGGCCACTTTGCTGACGGGTTTTCAAGACGACATAGGTATTATTGACAGCAACCTTAACGTTCACTTTAGGACTCATTATCAGCGCAGTTTCTCAATGACAAATAAGGTGCCGATGACAACCTCGATCATCTGAATAAATCCAGCGGACAGATACCAGCGGTGAGAGCGGAATCGTCGTCGCTCCTGAGCAATACGTTGATCCACCTCATCAACTCCACGCAAGAAATCGCTGTAATAAGCGATGATATCAGGTCGCGGAATTGTGATCGGTACCGGAGGCTGTGTTTTCTTGCTTTTGTCCAGTCGGTCGATAGAGTGGTAGGTTGTTCCGATGTCTCCAATTGAATATCCAATCAATACTGCCCTAGAATCCATCCAGGAGCAGATGGTCATCACGTTGTGAGTGTCATGCCTGTGAAATGTTTTGTTTTCAGTACTTAATTCAGTGACCCAATGACCCTGAGCAACCTCAGCGGCCTCTGCTCGCCTCTGAACATGCCCCGCAAGGCCAGTGAGAATCACACTGTCGATGCAGTGCAAAATGCGTCTCTCAGAAATGACGCTGTCAACCACACTTTTCAGAGTCTTCAACCCCCATTGTTCTTATGACCAACTCAATGTCGGCTTCAGCCATTTTGTTTTCTACAACACTGTTCACACAGTTCTCAATTCTAGTCACCTTATCCATTTCTTTGCCGTGAGCCCCTGTGGAGGTGAAGGCACGGTTCACGACTGTCGCGACCGTCACTGGAGAGGCTGTTGCCGAAGCATTTTTCGCGCCACCGCCGGCCCCCTTCTTTGCCCTGAATTGGTGTAATCAGTAGTCATAAAGCACGCGCGGCACTGCACGTCCACACCCAATCAGCGGTCATAAATAGTGCGCGGCGCGGCGCAGCAGTTGCCACCTTTTGGCTGGTGCGCTGTCTCCTTTCGCATTCACTCCCTCTTCCTCCCCCTGCACTGAAGTGGTAGCGGCTGAGGCACTGGGCTGCACCCCTCCTGCGAGCTCGGCTGCGCTGTCCTCCACTGCTGAGGAAACGAAATCGGAGGTAGAGCCACTGGGGAGGGAAACGGCCTTGCGAACCTTGTCCAGTTTGCTGAGAACAAAGTACATGAATCACTGGTTGCGAATCAGCCACAAATACCATGTTGGAGTATACCTCCCATATTCTACGATGTCCAGATAGGCGAACACTTTCAGCCCCACTTTGTCCATGTAGATGGCTATCTCACCACGCCCATAATCGTTCCATTGCACGACACCGTACCCGGCAAATGTGGCGGCATACTGACCCTTCGTGCACTTTGTTCTGATGGTCTCATAGCGGCGCAAAAGCGTGTCAGTCAGTCGTAGTTCCGACTGCACAGAGGAGGGTTTTCGCTGGTTTATGCGCTTTCGCACATACGTCTCCTCGTAGTACTGCAAAACGTGCAATACTACGACCGCAAACCAGAAGCCAATAAGACTATGTATTATTGGACAGTAACCTGGTCGTAGCCGCTGCCCTGCAGTCTGTAGACCACTGAGCCGTCATCAGTGACGAAAGCGTACACCACCTTTCCCGGCCACCACAAACCGTCGTCGCAGACATCGATGAGATCTCCCACCAAGAATCCCTCGAAATGCTGGTGGCCATACTCTCCACGAAGGTACTGAACAAAAATTGATGAGATAGTGTGACAGAATTCTCAATAATAGTACTGCTGATGTGCCGCTACCTCGATGACTTGGCCTCTGAGGTCGGGGGGGCTGCCCGGTTCGCTTCCGGGAGCAGTGACAGACTTCAGCGTTTCCACTTCGGCGTCATTTGGCAACGATGGGAGCCCGGATGTCCACGACCTGCGATCTTTCTCCTCACTTTCAATGAACTTTTCGAAGTCCCGATCTACTTGTTCCTGCTGCCCTGGATCTAAAATTGACAATAAATAGACAGCAAAAGTAAAACCTGTACACTACACACCAGTATAACATTGTAACCTAAAGTGGTGGGCTCTCCATCATCGACTCCCTCCATTGCGATGGGCGGTTTCTCTGCGGGAGGGCCTTCCGACTCACCATCCGCTTTCGTGTTGCTTCCGGCAGCTGGTTCTGCAGCAGATGTAAATCAATGTAAAATTATATGTAACATTGAAACTGCAAATTACCATTCTCGACAGCGCCCTCATCGAACGATCTATTCGCTGAATCGCTCTCGTTGCCCGTCAGAGACTGGCTGCGGCTCCGCTCATCATTTGAGCTTATGCTCTTGTGTCCCTCGCTTTCTCTCCTCTCTTCTCCACCGCCTTCGACCGATGTGCGATTCAATTTCTTGGTTGGGGAGAGCTTGTAGGTCAGCTAAAAATTGCACAAGCATTGACCACAACATAGACCAACACTAGCCGAAAATCGAACCGGCTTTTCTCTATCGAATCGGCTGTCATCGCCACCTCCACTTGCACTTGCACCGCCACTGGAGCTGGCCATTCTGCCACGACCCTCAATCCTGACTTCTCAACTGTGAATGAAAGCGCTTCACGATAGTGAGGTGCCACAACGTTGAGGCATCATCACAGAAAACTGTCTTTTGGAACGACAATACTTTTCGCATCAACTGGGCGATGAGAGTATGCGAACAAAACTGTATATTTTTCGCATCAATCAACAGACCGGCAAACGGTAGTAAATGCATTCGAACAAGACGTAATATACATGGAGTCATCGAACACAAACTAAAAAAAATATCACTCTGATAAATGTATCACTTAAAAACCGAAAATAGGTCAGCGGTGGAAAATCGTGGATGTCAGCGGAGCAGTCGGTGGCCGGCAGGTACCAGGCACAGAGTACCACCTGAGGCGGTACCAGGCGCACGGGGGTAACCCGAAGGTCCAAAACGCAAACGTCTCTAACATGCTCGTCGTCTTACGTCGTAGAGCGGCGTGCGATAGGTCAACTAAAAGGTCTCGACGTGCTCTTTCACTTGGCGTAAAAAATTGTTAATTGCGCAAACACGCTCCACGAAAAGCGACATTCTTGTGTTTTTAGCATAGAAATCGCTCTAACTCGCTCAGCGTGCGTCATAGAGAGACGATCTTGAGTTGCTGAATAGCTCTTGACTCACTATTTGTTCTTCTATTGGTCGAAACTGAAAAGTTTGAATATCGCGAGCTACAGTAACCCAAAAGTTCAAAACGCAAAACTTCTCTAACTCGCTCATCTTCCGTCGTAGAGAGACGATCTTGAGTTTGCTGAATAGGATTCGTCACACCGAAGTAGGTTGGCTTATTGGCCCGGTTAGTACTTTTCTTTGGCCCGGTGCTGGGCGGTCTTTCGCCCGGTCAGTACTTTTTGGCCCGGTGCTGGCCGGTCTTTGGTGGAATGTACTGGGCGTGATTTTCCGCCAGATTCAAACTGTGGCTAAGGCTGTAGATTGCAGGACCCAAGCCTGGGTCTGGTGAAAAGTGCTACGAGTCTTCCGTGAAAAGTGCTGGGGATTCAAAGCCCAAGGGAAGGAGTGCGCTCCTCTAAGCCTAAGCGGCACAATTGCTGTTCTGGAGAGAGTGAAAGCCTAAGGGTCTCTAATAAGCGCCCCCTAGAACTTGCTCTCTCACCCTCTAAGCCTAAGCGGCTCAGTTCTCTAATAATCACGCCGCCACGAAAGGGAGTTTCTGCACACTGACAAATTGTTAACAAATTCAAAACACATTGGAACCATATCAAATAGGGGTTCGTTTGAACCGTCTCAATGAGGCAAATTCAATGGCACCAATGCCGTCACGCCCAAATGTACCACGGGCGCTATTTTTGCACTTATTTAGCCTCAAAAATCAACTTTTGATTGGCTCATCCAAACATAGCGTTGTAGGGGTTCGTTTGAAGCGTCTCGACGAGAAAATTACAATGGTGCTATCCACGACCCTCAAAAATGTACCACGAGCACTATTTTTGCAGAAAGGTGCCCCAATTTTGTAAATTTTGATTGGATGCTCGGAACATGGTGTTGTTGGGGTTCGTTGAAACCGCCTTGATGAGTGGAATCCAATGGTGCCGTCGGCGACGACGTACCACGCACCACGTCCACGCGGGCCACGCAAACGTGGTCGGACCCAGGGTTACCAGATTTCGGAAATGGAAAAGTAGTACACAAAGTTTGGATGACCGTTAGCCCAATAACGGTTGCGGGGGGCGGGGGACCAAGATGCTATAAAATTTTGCGCCGCAGGCGAAAATCGTTGCTTCAAAATGGCGCCGCTGACAACAGTGATCAACCATTTTGGGCTTTCCTAACGTTAAATTGCTCTAAAATAGCGCCGCAGGCGAAAATTTCCACCGATTTCAGTCTCTTCCATTAGAAAATTGCTCTAGAATTGCACCGCAGGCAAAACTTTTTCACCACTTTTGATCTCTTCTGTTACAAAGCTGCTCTAAAATAGCTCCGCAGGCGAAGAATTCTATCGATTTCAGTCTCTTCCATTAGAAAATTTCTAATTTCTCGAAAATTGCGCCGCAGGCACAACTTCTTGCCGATTTGACCTTTTCTGTGAGCAAGCTGCTCTAAATTAGCGCCGTAGGCAAAATTTTTTTACCGATTTCACTCTTTTCCATTGGAAAATTGCTCTAGAATTGTGCCGCAGACAAAAAATCTTGCAGCTCAGATGTGCACACTGGGGTATTTGGTTACTGAAATCAGTACGCCTCTAAAAAGTAGTACAAAAGTAGTACAGTAGTACATTTCAAAATAATGTAGTAACAGCCTTCAAAAATCAGTACTGTACTACTAAAAGTAGTACGTCTGGTAACCCTGGTCGGACCAGAACTCGTTGCTGCCTTTGCCGAATGTGGTCGTGTAGGGGCTCGTTGAAACCACCCTGACGAGAAGAATCCATTTCTGAGGGTCCTCAGACTTCACCAGTCAACAAACAATGCCCCTGTAAAAGAGCACCCAATAGTGCAAGGGGTCAGATTTTCAACCCTTAGACAAGGCAAGGGGTGAGATTTTTGACCCTCATACCAACCAAGGGTTCAGATTTTCGACCCTTAGACAAGGCAAGGGGTGAGATTTTTGACCCTCATACCAACCAAGGGTTCAGATTTTTGAACCTGACACAAAGCAAGGGTCAGAGTTTTGATCCTCACGCAAAGCAAGGGTCAGAGTTTTGAGTCTCACACAAAGCAAGGGGTGAGATTTTGGACCCTCAACCACACAGAGCCCAAAAGTATAGACCCTCAACAACACAGACCCCAAAAGTATAGACCCTCAACAACACAAATGCTTTCTCGGCGAGCCAAACTGGCCGACGCACACAGTTCACAAAGGAATGAGCGAGTCACAGGTGCAGATCAACGTGGAAGTATGGCTGCAGCAGGATCACATCAGGTGCCTTCTTGTCAGTCTGAGCGGCCTTTTCTTCAGTCTTCTCAGCAGTCTTCTCTGCAACCTTGCCCTCACTCTTCTCTTCCACCTTCTTCTTGCCAGGAGCCTTGGGACGTTTGAAGGGGGCTTCCTCAATCTCTTTGTAGAGCTTGTCGTTGTTGGAGATGCCCGCCTTGGCCTTGATCGGCGCCCGTTTCCGAGGGCCCTTGTTGAACGAGGGGTGGTTGACCAGCAGGTCGTTGTCATCCTCTGGCACAGGAGGCAGCTGCGAGTCGATCCCATAGGCAGGAAGCTGCGAGTCGAGGTCGTAGGCAGGAAGCTGGGAAGCCATCTCAGGAGGAGTAGAGAACTCTAGCAGCAGCTGACCAAAGTCCATCGCAAGAAATGAAGCAACTGACACAACTGACCAAGTGCCCACCCTTTATGCATTTTTCACGGCCGCTTCAACCAATCACCGTCGAGTGTCTTTGCGATCTGCAGCCAGATCATATCTTCATCGAACACCTCTGTTTCCAGCCCAAAGGTGTCATTGACAAACTCGCAGACCATCTGATCGTTGGCTCCCAAGTCTTCAGAGTAGCTGTCCACGATCCTGTTGAAAGGCACACCTCTCACTCGATGGAAGGCAAAGTAGAGAGAATGCTGCCCGCAGACAGTAGATGAGGGGCCTTGAACTTGCCGCTGGCTGTAGACGACGTCCCAACCAGAAAGATAGTCAGCTATAGGCTGGGGGTGCGGCCTTCCCCCGTAGCTGTTGAAGAACTCTGCTTGTTTGTTTGGCAGAAGGAATATGCAGACCCAATGGCTGCCGGGTTCCGTGTGCTTGTCTTCGTTGCAGATGAGGAAGCCAGCCTCTTTTTCAGGCAGTTTATCAGAAGGGAACACACCAAGGCACAAACGATACAGCTCAGGGTCAGCACGACAGATGGCACGCAGTTCACGAGAGTCCATTATATCTCAAAGTCGTGGGTGAGCATACGATGGCGAGACACCTCAATCAGGTTGTCGTACTCAATGAACACGATCACTTTCAGGCCAACAGTAGTCTCCTCAGCAAACTCTAACTTCAGATAGGCAGTGCCCGTCTTAAGTAGTTGCCAGTGACCACCATCAAAGCCATCGGGGGACAAATCGACACCGTAGATACAATAGCCATGACCAAATGCATAGTAATCAATGCCGTTGCTTCGTTCTCCACCGGTGATGTTCAGGGACTCGAACATCTGCAGGAAGGCCTTGGTGTAGCGGCTGTTGTCGTAGTCCATCGTCACATCGTCCCTTGGGAAGGTGAGGCCCCCTGCAATCACCTTGTACTCCTTCAGGTGGTTGTGGTTGAATGCCAGAGGGTTCTTTGCGAGGGCTCCATGGTAGGCGTCCTGTTGAACCAGCCCGAAGATGACGCGGCGAGGCAGTTGGCCATTGGATATCTGTGTGGGCTGGAGATCTTTCCTGCCGACGTCGATGGGCACCACTCTCATCTGCACTCGTCGCACTGGATACTTGGCAGGTTCCTTTGTGAGGTGGGTTTCAAGCCCCACCACAAGGGTCTTCAATGGCTCCACTCGTCGAATGAAGAAGGACATGTCGTGGATCTGGATCTTGTAGTCTGTGCCGCTGGTAGCCATGATGAGCAACTCATCCGGGTTGCGGTGCAGCTCAAGCCTCATAGGCAGGTTGCTGAGGAGCAGGCGTTCTTGGTTGAACAGTTCACCATGCAGAGGGGCCAGCAGCTCAAACTTCTTGCTGTTGTCAATAGTCTTGGCCCTAGTCCTGAAGCCCAAGTTGGTCTTGGAGTCCATGAACCCAGCAGAGTCCTTGTAGTAGCCCGCAGCTTGCAGGTGGGTCTCCTTGGCCGAGTTGGAATAGTTGAGCAGGGTCTCCAGGTAGGCTCTGTAGTGGTAGGTATCACCGCTGTCGTAGACCAGCTTACCACCCACCCATAGCTTGACCTGCTTGAAGAAAGTCTTGCCCAGTAGGTTGATGGTGGAGTGGACGTAGTTGATTGGTTCCCCAGCAGCAGGAGCAGTGGCTGCAGCAATGGGCGTTCCATCCTTCTTTGTGACACTCAGCACCATGAAGATGTAGTTGCGGCTCATGTCTGTGAAGGAGCTGTCAGCAGACATTTCAAATTCGAAAGGGCCTGCAGAAGTGAGAGTGTTGCGAAGGTGGACCTCTTGAAACCAGCCATTCTCGATTGCAACCTGAGTAGGGGGCAGCTGAAACAAATCGAGCTCCGTCTTGCTTGCCAGCGCGCTGTTGGCATCGAGCAACTGAGCAGCCATGGTCAGAAGAAACCAAGAGCGTCCTGCTGGACTTTCTTTGGCGCCTTCTTTTGCTTCTTTTTTGGGGGAGGCTCCACGGTATTTATACTTTTTGCCTGCCTCTTGCCCAGACCTTTGCCTCGTTGCGCCTGTCTCTTCTTCAACTCAGCGGACCCTGCAGCAATGGCCTCTTCAGCCAAGTTTTCTGCTCCTTCTGTGACCCTGTCCACTGCAGACTTGCCGATGTCCTTGCCTTCAACCACATCAGTAGCAATAGCAGCTCCGGTGCGCAGGGCCTCCTTGGCTACGGCACTACCCGCAGACTTGACGACAGGTATGACAAATCGAAGCAGGCCCCGTAGAAATGAACCAGGGGGGCCCCCCCCCGGGGGGGCCCCCCCAAGAAGAAAACAGGGGGTAAAAATGCTCCCCCCCCTGGGGGCCCGCGGGAAGGTACCGCGCATCTTCACAGCAGTCTCTTCCGTCGAAAGTGTAGCTTGACAATGACCTTGCCAAAATCGAACAGTACTGGCTCAGAGCCATCACCAGCGTGACCACGGCTTTCTACCTCCTGACGAGTGGTTTCCGTCCGCCGAGCAAGTTGCAGATGTCGATGATACACAATCGGCCCCCAATCAAGGAATCCAAAATCAACCGCCACTAGCTGTGCCGCCACATCCCGCTGACTACTACTGTCAAAGCGAGCTTGTCTCAGACAGTTACAACAGCGAAATGAAAACGACCTTCCTAACCTACAGAGCTCAGTTTCGTCGAGTAGCAGGCAAGAACTTGTCGGAATTAGACGCCATCCTGACCAGTGGCTTCGATAGCATCCTTCAAAAAATCAACCAGTTTGTGCGGAGGTCCAATGGAATGGCACAGATCGTTATTGAAGCTGAGAATCTGCCTGGTAAGAGTGACAAGGCAATGTGTTACAATAGCACCCTAGCCGACCTGGGATATAAATGAGTCATAGATAAATTCTATCCTAGGAGGCTCTGTGTCTATGCCATTCACACGATTATCGGAGACAGGAGCTGGAGCGATCAGCAGTATATTGGTTGGGGTGCTCCAGAGCAACGACAGATTCAAAATAACTGAACCCCTTGAAGTTCAAGCTACCGTCATCGAAATTCCTGAACAAGGTACTGGGCGCTACCACTTCATTGACAGTGCTGTTCTGGATCGGTTGCAAGCAATCAAGAACAAAAGAACTATAATTGACTTTGATATGAAGCCAGCTGAGGAAGGGCTCTGTCTGGGCATAGCGCTCTACATTGGCAAGCTTTTGCATGACAAGGACAATTTGCCAGCCAAAACAATTCATGAATTGATAAAAAACAGATCGCGGGATATTCTGATCGAGCCTGTTAGAATGCTCTATGAAGTTGCTGGAGTTCAGATCGGCCCCTGTGGAGTTGACGAAGTCAAACAATTCGCAAAAGTTGGCGACTTCAAGGACAATCCTATAAGTGTATTTGACAGAGCAGGAAAGAGACTGTTCTACCATGAAACCCCAAACAAAGAGAGGGCCATCAACCTTCTTTTGACTGATCATCATTTCTACGCAATCCGATCGATGAAAGCCTTCACTGGAACTAGGCACTTCTGTCTAAAATGTGGACTTGGCAGAAACACAAGCTATCACTACTGCTCAAAATCACTTTGCAAACTGTGTCGTCACCCTGACTGCGTTGAACAGACAACTGTCCGGAGGCAAAAAGTCACTTGCTCTTGTAAGCAAACACTGAGAATTTCTTTTCAATTGCTTTTAATCGGTTCTATTTTACTCTGTTTCTAGCATGCAACTTCGACTTCTACGGCATTGGTTGCTATCAAATCCATCAGACTAACTGTGGCTTGAGCAAGAAATGCCTGAAATGTGGCTTGATTTCAGCAGGAAATCAGTTCGACGAAGATGGAAACCACATTGATTGGTTTGCGGTACTTAATTTGATCTCCTCACATGTGCGGTACATTTGCTTATGCCTGTTTCAGCGGCAAGGTATGGTGCCGTGTCTGCTTAGCCAAGAAGCAGCCTAATCATTTCTGCTTCATGCAGCCCTACAAGCCAAAGAAGCATGAATTCTACAAGGTGGGCAAACAGATGGAGGACATATCAAAGTCACCTGACGTCCTCGACCTATTGGGAGACAATGACGTGGTTGAACCTGAGGAAGCAGAAGGAGAAGAAGCAGGCGTTCAAAATGGGGCTGTCTCCATATATTGCTATGACCTGGAGACGATGGTCATGCCCAACAAGACTCTCAGATCGAACCTGGCAGTGCTGCAAGATGAACAGGGCACTTCTCTTCAGTTCTGGTCAGACAAAGAAAACACAGCTGCCTATAACATGTGCAAGTTCATTTTGGGGCAGAAAGGATCGAACACCAAAAGGATTCTGATGGCCCACAATGGCTCAAAGTTTGATCACTATGAGATCTTGAGGGCACTGCTGAAACTGGACATCACTGTCAAGTTGGTGGGTTCACCTCATGTTTCAAATTATCCCTCTGTTACAGAGCTTGTTAAGAACAAGAGTTCTTTTATCACAGACAGCCATCGGACAAAAATTGGTGCAGTTGTCGCTGAAGCAGTTCAAAGTCTATTTCAAAGACTCATATTTGTTTACTCCCGTGTCTCTCAGAAAGCTGGCCCATTCCTTCCAGCTAGAATTGAAGAAGGGTGAGTAATTGTAGAATTGTTGTTACTACAGGCAAGTTAAGTATGTATGTATTTGAAAGTATGTCTATATTGGGAAGTCATTATAGGCTTCTTCCCTCACAAGCTCAACACGCCAGAAAATCAGGGGAAGACAATCGACTTCCCTGAAGCTGAGGTATTCGGTGTTGACTACATGAGCCCTTCAGACAAAGCTGAATTCCTGCAGTGGTATCAGAAGGAGAAGGAAAGCAATGCAACCTATGACATCAATGCCGAACTATTGTCGTATTGCGAGGCTGACACAACAGTCCTCAGGATGGCCGTTCTGAAATTTCGTGACATGATGGCCAACATCACAGGACTGAACTGCTATGCAGCGGCCTGCACCATTCCCTCTTTCCTGCTGAAAGTCTTCAGAAGTCAGTATCTGCAAGAGGACACAATCTGCAATGTCCCTGAGTGTGGCTATCTGCAAAAGACTCAGGATAGTAAGATAGCCACTGCCTACCTCGATTACTTGGCAAAACGAGAAAATGTCACAATTGAGACAGCCATGAATGGCAGAGAGTTCAAAGTTGGCCGATATTCGATTGATGGTTATGCCCAGTTGACAAAACCGATGTCAAAGTGGCCTTCAGTTGTGGGGAAAACAGCGATAGAGGTTCAAGGATGCCTCTGGCATGGTAGGTAAAGTGACTCTGTTCTGAAAGGATCACCAATTTGAAAAGAAATTTGTTCAGGCTGCTGCAAATGCTACTCTCCAACTGACGTGAATCCAGTCACTAACACCCCAATGTCAGTTCTGGCTGAAAGAACCCAGCGGAAGGTGGCCTACTTGGAGTCTAGAGGGTACAATGTCATAGAGATCTGGACCTGTGACATCGAAAAAGAGCGGCAGATGGACCAAAAACTCAGTCAGCATCTGGACAGCCTGAAAATTAGGCCACCGATGCAACCAAGATGGGGATTCTTTGGAGGAAACACCACAGTTTTCAAGTAAGTCCAAATATAGTTGTAATTTCTGATTGCTTTTGATTATGCTGACTTCAGACAGTTTTATGAGAAGAGGGACGATGAAAGAATACTGTATGCCGATGTGACGTCCCTCTATCCTCACATCAACTGCACAGGTATTGGCATGAAGAAATAAACATTGGCATATGCATGTACGTACAGAGCCTTCACATGTTAAGGTATATACCCGGTTGGAGAGCCGCTCATTGAGAGATGCCCAACCGACAATTCAACTGATCGCCTTGGAATCTACTGTAAGAAAGATTAATACAGAACTTACTCTGTTCTCATTGCTCAATCACTGTTTGATTTTAGACTGCCAAGTTCAACCGCCTGAAACGGTCTTTGCTCCCGTGTTACCTCACAGATGCAAAGACGGGAGACTCACTTTTCCCCTCTGCAGAGGTGATTGAGATACATAGAGTTAGAGATAAATTATGACAGAGTGAGCAACGGATTACTTTTTTAGCTTGCGCCGAAAATAGTGCAGATGACTGCACACACAGCCTACAGGAAAGGGTTCTGGAAGGCGTGTGGACAAGCATGGAGCTAGACTATGCAACAAAGATTCAAGGCTACAAAGTTCTAGGTATGTCATAGTTTGTGGTGTGTTATGACTATTGCAGATGGCATACCATATCTTCAGACGTGTTTGAGAGATGGACGTGGGAGAGTGGGTCAGTGGATCTCTTCAAAGACATGATCCATCTGTTTTTGAAGATAAAGCTCACTGCAAGTGGATTCCCTCACTACTGTAGAACAGATGAGGAGAAGCAGAAGTATGTGGATGAAGTGAATGATACACTGGGATCGTCTCTTACACGAGAAGAGTTTGAATACAACGAACCCCTTCGCTATGTGGCTAAGATTTCAATCAACAGCATTTGGTGGGTTTCATGGTACATATGATTACATGGTACACTCATTAGGCATCGCGTTCTTGCAGGGGGCGCTTCTGCCTCAAACTTGACAGCAGCAAGGCAGAAATAGTTGACAGCTATGAAGGACTCGTCCACCTTCTGCAAGAACCAAATAGCACTGTTCTGTCAGTCAACGAAATCACTCCAAAGCAGTTTGTGGTAGTATGCCAACCGAAGAGAGACATTCTCAGGCAGATACCAAATGTCAGCCTATTGGTCGGCATCTTCACTACTGCACGTAAGTCTATTCAGAAGGAAACTGGGCCCGTCTGAAAATCCATTTGTTTCAGAGGCGAGACTACATCTGCAAAGGGCAATCGACGGCTTGGACCAAAGCTGTGTCCTCTATTGTGACACTGACAGCCTAATCGCTGCAATGCCAGCTAATCAGACAACTTCAGCGGGCATGGAATTTGGTGAAAACCTGGGTCAGTGGAAGGACGAGTATGCTGGCAAAGAGATCCAACAGTTTGTTGGCTGTGGGCCCAAATCGTATGCCATCTATTACACCACCCCTTCTGGAGAGCTGAGAACGAGTGTTAAATGCAAGGGGTTTACTCTTGACAACAACAGCCCCATTACAGCAGATGCTATGAAGGGGTTGGTACTGGACCACCCTGACGAAAGGATCCAAACCAATCACAAAGATCAGATTCGAAGGAATCTCAAAACCTGCACACTGTCAGTGAAAGATCAAACGAAACTGTTCTCTGTCACTACTAGGAAGCGAGTGTATTCCAACTATTCGTCTCTACCTTATGGTTACAAGTCGTAACTGTACATATACGATCTCTTGCCTGATTTGTATTTGTTTGTGTACTGTTGTATTCGTGTGTATTATGAGGCGTCCTGACTGACAGACAACGTGTCAACAACCTGTCCAACATTTTATGGAACGCACTCCGAAATCATTTATCTTGCCACATTTCGGTCAAAAGCCGAAATTGCTTAGCTTGCAGAATTTCGACCATACATATGTGGTATGTAGGTAATTCGTATGTAGTGTAGGATGACCAATTCATCACGACGACGACGACGACGACGACGACGACGACGACGACGACGACGACGACGGAGACTACTCCGAATTCGTCTAGCTTGCCATATTTCGGTTAAACGTACCGAAATTACTTGGCTTGAACTTAGGTAAGTACTGTAGGATGACTCATTTCACCACAAAAGCTCTGCAACGAAATAGGCTAATTTAGTAAGTTACTGTACGCAGCTGATAACAATTGGAGTACATATACGCAACGCCCACAAGTTCTCCTGCCATTTTGAATATTTCTCGTCTCGAAATGGCGGCGACAACCGCGGGAGTGCAGGCGCTTATTCAAAACCTCTACGACGTGTTGGACATTCTGGCCGTGCAGAGAGACGCCCTGGCGGACGAGCGAGATGGGCTACAACAGATATGCGACCGGCTGCGTGAACGCATCGCGTTCTTGGAGGCTGAGCTGAGGGAGTGCGAGGCGAGACTGGCTACCTACGAAGCCGTTGGTGATCGTCATCGTGACTCTTCAGTTACAGACTAACAACTGTAGCAGAGCAGAAGTGAACAATTGTGTGTATCTAGAAATCCCAAGTCTGCTGTTCGATTTCCTCGGTAGTGTATCCGTTCTTGTGCAGGTGATCGAGGAAGATCTTGGTCAGCCTCTTGATCTCCTCAATGTTAAACTGCACCGACTCTGACGCGAATTCCGCAACGGCCCCACGACCCTTGTGACCCGGCTT
>JASAMZ010011224.1:0-104130 GCA_030248115.1 Linhomoeus sp. GSCO2_2
ATGACATATTGCGATGCTGTTCACGCCGCCTGCAATCCACCGACTGCCCAACTGTGCGACTCGCCACACACTGTCGTGTCTTGTTGGCCCATTGTGGGTGCTGACCTGTGTATGGTAACGAAACCATCCGTTGGCGGTAATAATCGTGTACCATTCATTCACACAAGATATCTTCACTGGGTAGGTCTTCCGTATATCGCAACCCGTTTGTTTGATACTCAGAAGTCAGTAGAATAGAAGCCAATATGATCGAAGGAAAGAAACAAGCAATACATGCCTAAGATTGCAGTTTGTCCATTTGTTCCGTAGGAATCGAGTGGGTCCAAGAGGACCTTCTCTATCTGAAGAACGTCCAATTGCCAAAGAGGCGCCAGATCGACGTGACAGAGTTCGACTTCGAGGAGGTTCGCTCGCCGGTCGACGCCGTCATGGACGACTGGAAGAAGCCTTCGGACAAGTGCGCTCTTCGAAAGCCGTGGTTTAGAGTCTAGAGTATGAGTACGATGATATTACTATGTTCTTTCGCAGGCGCTCTCTTGTCAACCGTGTTCCCAGCATCGGACGCAGCTCCTCGACGACGGACATGAGGCGCGTGGTGCGCGACCACGCTGCTCGCGCGTCGACCAAGCGCGACGAGACGGCGGAGTCGGCTTCTGCCACCGTCGTCCCCGCCGACGGCGCGGCGATCGAGTTGTCTCGTCTTGTGCAGATCGACTGGACCAGCACGGAAGACGGCAACCACGTTCTCACCGTCGCCGTCGGCTCCAACGTCTACTTCTACTCGCAGGTACGTGGATAGTTAGAACCGTCTGTTTCGCTTCACTCGTAGAGTCGGTCAAGAGGTTGAAATATTGCATTGAGTGGTGTCTTTTCGGTACTCGCTCTACAGTGATTGATGGACGGCGTCGTGAAGTTCGCCGATCTCCTTCCTTTCTCCATCCTTCCATTCTCTTCTCCTGCAGGTGTCAGAGGACGTGGCCCAGGTGAACGTCACAGTGATGAAGGAGAGCGAGCTGCACAAACGTCCACTGCTGCGCAAGGCCAGCAGCTTCGCCACGCAGAGACACAAGCGCCTCGTGCGCTGGGTGCTGCTGCGGACGCTCGAGCTCACCTCCTCCGACGAGCTGCCCTTCTCCTCCACCGTGTGCGTCCCTTTCTTTATTGCTTGCCTTTCATTAGGCACTCCAATTCTTCTGCGCGCTTGTGTTGGCGTCATTCGCCCACACCGCATAATAAAGAGCGCGTCAGCTTCCAAAGCTCACACAGAGCTCATTACCCAGTTGGAAGATGAATCTGGCAAGACAGACGCATGTCTCTTCTATGCTCATTCGTTTAGTCTTTGAGCGCGCCCCATAGCTGCGCTGAGTGCGTTGGAGCGGCGAGAAATCGATTGTTCTCTTTCTTTTCAATTACGTAGGTGCCGCTGGCGGCAGCGACGCATCCAGTCGGTTTGTCGTTTCAGGCTGAGTTGGGTGCGCGAAGGCATTCTGGTGGTTGGGGTGGATAGCGAGATGCGTGTCTACAACCAGTGGCGCATGATCGCCACTCCTGGCAGCTCGGCGGCGGCGGAGAAGCGATCGGGCGAGCGCCTGTCAAAGCCCAGTTCCCAGAAGGCGCCGCAGGACCGGGCTCTCGCACGCCTGGCGGTTCCTCCACCATCGGCCACAGTATGCAGTGCAGTACAGTGCACGTTTCGCATAACGATTGGAGCGACCAATAGATGGCCGATAGCAGGTGTCGCTGCACATCAGTCCCTCGCACTCAATGCTGGACATGCTGAAGCGACAGAAGTCGCAGACGCCCGGCTTCCCCAAGACGTCGGCGGCGCCTGCGCCCTCTCCCCTGGCTCTTACCAGCGTCGACGGCAGTCGCTCGGAGCCGCAGCTGAAGGGCGAGACTGTGGTGGAGATCGTCAGGGAGGAAGGGCTGTTCGAGGCGTCGAGACTGACCAGCCCCATGCTGCCCCAGTACCATCCCAAGCAGCTGATGGAGCTGCTCAACGCGGGTCCTCGCCCTCCTTCCCTCAGTGATTGAATGCAAGCATCGAATCTTCGATATTGTGTGTTCAGGGCGCACTCGGCGCGTCAAGGCCATCCTGCTGCACATTCTGCGCTGCATTCGCGAGAGGAACGTCCAGCTGCCCACGACGCTCCATCGGCACGGCAGCTCGAAGAAGGTCGGCCTCTTGGCGAACGCCGGCGGCGATTCGTCCGCCCCCGACTCGGGCGTCGCCTCCGTCGACGGCGACGATTACGGCTTCTCGGGCCAGTCAAGGTTGTGTGTCTGTGAACTGAACGAATGGTTTGTTCAGCGATTCTGACCTTTATTCGACCTCCAGCTATCGTCGCCAGTCCATCAGTGGCGTGATGACGGAGGAGGCGACATTGGACTACGACACGATCGAAAGCATCCCCCCTCTGGCCCTCTATCGACTGGTGCAGGCCGACGACACCGACTCTCAGGGACCTTCGACCTCGGAGTTCGCCGAGAACGCCAACGAGGTGCCTCAATGATTGTGAGGGTAATACGACCTTGCAAATCGTTACTCACGCGATCCAGAAGGCGAAGGCCTACGACAGCCTGTTCGGCGGCGGCGCCGGCCCGCCGGACGACGGGGAAATGGCCAACGGCTTCACTTTGGGAAGCGACGACGACGACGAAGAGGAGGAGGAGGGAGAAGAGGGAGAGAGCGTCCGGCGCCGACGCCGAAGAACCGGCGACAGCGGAAGCTCCGTGGACTCTGACGTTGGCGGCGCGATGGGGCGCAAGTTCGGCGCCGACATCCACAGCTTCTCCGCCAGGCACACGCGCATGCTCACCTCCTACCTGACCCACCTGCACTTGCCAGGTGTTTTGGAGCTCCTGCCTCTGAGAGAGACGTTGCCCTATCTTTCAGTCTGGTTCTACTTGAAGGCTTGTCCAGCGTGGATCAGATGCACCTTCTCGCCATCGCCGACACCCTGAGTCACTTCTCGGCCGACGTCATGGACAAACTGACCTCCGCCAACGCCGGTGAGACCGCGTGTTAATGTGGCCATTTTTTGTGCCAATGAAATTCGACCGCCGCCACCATTGCAGCTCTGAAAGGTCGAACGACCGCCGTTGTCGAGAGCTCGCTGGCAGCCGGCTACGCTTCCGCCAACGCCGGAGGAGCGGAGACGGTGGACGAGTGCGGGCTGCGGTTGGTCTTTCGAACGGCTATAAGATAGTTGCAGGACAGTTTCTCGTTGAGGGGTGTGTTATAATTGATCTCTCCCTTTCAGCTACCTGATGGCCATGAAGCAGCACGAGTATCTTCTGCGCTGTCTGCCCATGGCGGAGCGCAGGCAGCTGCGCGAGCGCGGCCTGAGCAGTCAGCACGTCATTTGGGCCCTTCACAGCGAGACGGAGACGGAGCTGCTGAACTCCATCGCCTGCCTGCAGCGAGCCTCTCCCAGCTGGGCGGAGCTGCGCTCTCTCGGCCTCGGCTGGTGGCTCAACAACACCGCCCTCTTGAGAAGCTGCATCGAGAAGGTAGGTATTACACTTGACGTTGTCACTTGTGTACACTGTATCACTCTTTCGCTAATTATCTGTCACCTTCGAGTCAGCGAACATTGTTGAGCGTTGTAATATCAACGGCACATCGGCGTGCGAGTGACTTGACTAGTTATTCGTTCGAGATTACGGTAGCTGACCAACATTTGGTGAACTGAATGTGACCAAACTAAAGCTCGTTGCCGTCAATTTTTTCTGGCATTGCTTGCAGGTGGCCAAGACGTCCTTCCAGCGGAACAACAGTCCGATGGACGCGGCGCTCTACTACATGGCGCTTAGGAAGAAGAACGTCATCACGCATCTCTTCAAGTGAGTCGGAAGCCTGTGAGTCGACACGATGCTATCTATACATGGCGACCTTGTCTCACTGTCAGGTCTGTACGAGACGCGAAGATGGCCGACTTCTTCGGTCAGGACTTCTCGGAGGAGAGGTGGAAGAAGGCGGCGCTCAAGAACGCCTTCGTTCTCATGGGCAAGCAGCGCTTCGAGCACGCCGCCGCCTTCTTCCTCCTGGGAGGCGCCATGGCCGACGCCGTGCAGGTCTGCTGCGCAGAGTGCGCTTGTACTGAGCATACTTGGATCGTTGATCCTTGCAGACCTGCTTGAACAACCTGCACGACATCCAGTTGGTGCTGGTCATTCTGCGTCTTCACGAGGTGGAGTCGGAGAAGCAGGCGGCCTTACTCAAGCAGGTGCTCTGCCGCAACGTCCTGGGTGAGTGAGAGGTTATTCATTCTATCTGCTATGATTGCTCGGCACTCTTGTAAATGCGAGCATACAGGGTGTAACAGAGTTTCGGGCGGATTTATTTCTTGAATAACTCATGCTAGGTTACGAATTCTCTTGTGCGGTCTTTTGCACAATGTAGACAACACTCTAGGAAATTTCATGGGCTACATGACGAAGTTTCAATCTACAGTACGCTAGCAGCGTACGCGATTCAAATTTTGTGCTTGTTTCTCAAGGCTCACCAGGTGTCATCTGAGTCCCGTCCCCTCTCCATCAAGCTGTGAGAAAGATGGAACGATGAAACTTGAAGACACTATAGACAAATGTGTTTGCAACTCTGGCACCAATTATCAGTATCTTGGACCCTGCCGTCTGCGACTGCGGGCTTACAATGCAAAATTTGGCGCTTTCTCAAGACCATTCTTCCTCAGTTGGCAGAATCTTGCGTTTTAGGTCGGCAATTGCGCGCAGTTGGGCCGAAGACGCTGACAATTGGTACCAGAGTCGCAAACACATTTGTCTATAATGTCGTTGAGTTTCATCGTTCTAACTTTCCCACAGAAAGTTGCAGAGGGTTCGGAACTCAGAAGAGCCTTGAGAAACAAGCACAAAATTTGAATCGCGTACGCTGCTAGCGTACTGTAGATTGAAACTTTGTCATGTAGCCCATGAAATTTCCTAGAGTGTTGTCTACATTGTGCAAAAGACCGCGCAAGAAAATTCGTAACCTACCATGAGCTATTCAAGAAATAAATCGGCCCGAAACTCTGTTACACCCTGTATACTAGCTCGAAGGGTAGGCGAGCTATTCATCTACCCATTTCTCAGGTATCGAGGTGGAGGAGCTACGAAGGCCGAACTCTCCTGGCTTGGACGGCGATCTGGAGGACCAACTACCAGTCAGAGCTTCCACGGACCCCTTCGCCCGCTCCATGGCCTACTGGCACCTTAACGAGTACTCCAAGGCGCTGTCCACGCTACTGGAACAGGTTTGGTTGGGTACATACAATTCCTTGTTGTTGTTGTTAGTAGACGATGTTAGACGTTGAGGTGACCGGTTTGCCATGTGTCACAGAGCACTGAGATGGACGTGTCCCTCCTGTCGAGCGTCTTCAACTTCTACTCCTATCTGCGCTCCCATCCGCTGGTGATGCGCCAGCGTCTGGCCGATGCGGGCGTCCAGATCGGCAGCACCGAGAAGTTCCTGGCGGTGGCCAAGCAGATGGAGCTGAAGATCACGCCCAGCGAGCGCCGACTCTTCTTCCGGACAGGTCCGAATATAGGTTTCCGGTTATTTGTTATCGTTTATTTTTCCTACGACTTCTCTTCGCCTTTCAGCGTCGTCTCACCTGAAGGCCGGCTGCCCTCTGCTGGCCCTGGACGTGCTCTGTCGCCTTCCCAAGGGCCTCTGTCTGATCAGCAGCACCTCGAGTACGCTGACGAATCTGGCCGAGGAACTGACCAAGAAGGGGTCTTCTCCCGAGGCGCCGGCCGCTCCCCAGAAGGCGTCCGACTTCGATTGGTCGACGGGACTGGACGACGGATTGGGCGCCGTCCAGAAGCGAATGGCCGAAGAGGCGCCCCTCGAACTGAAGTGGTCCTCGGACGAAGAGGAGCTGAGCGACGACGCTGAGGATGGAGGCGTCAAGAAGAAGGAGGAGAAATCGGCAGACGTTGATGGGTTGGTCAATGGCGCCCCCGCTTCGAAAGAGGAAGCGCCGAGTGGAGCTGCTCCGGCGGCGGCTGTTGTTGCTGAGACAGCGGCTTCGACGGCGACGAAGATGGACGTGCTGGCGCAGCAGATGAAGTTCATCGCCTGCCTGAGAATACTCATGGACGAGCTGGCGACCCTGGCCATCGGCTTCGACGTCGAGGGAGGCCAGCTGAGAATGGAGCTCTACCAGTGGCTCGAGAAGGAGGTGCGGACGTCGCCTGCCCTACGATAGGTCTGCGTCGCTTCCTCGAAACCTACGCTTCTCGTTCCTTCCTACAGGTGGAGGCGTTGAAAATACTCTGCGACTACAATCAGTCTTTGACCGGCACCGATACTCTTGGCGCTGAGACGACGGTGGACGGAATGGACCATTCGGCCGCCGAGCAGAGGGACGGCGGAGGCCACCTGGTGCCGCTGCACGAGACGCTCAAGTCGGAGCAGATGGACTTCACGGCCAGAATTCGACACTCCTTGCTCAGAAGGTGCCGTTAGCTGCAATGGACGATGAGTAGTTAGAAGGAGGGCATGTGCACAATCTTACATCGGCAGGCGTTGGCTGTCGGCCAACCAGCAGCTGCTGCGGACGCTGGCTTCGTACTGCGCCCTGCAGGGCAGCCAGGGCGTCGGCCTGTCCTCCGCCAGAATGGAACTTCTGCTGCTGCTTCTCGAGCTGCAGCAGGACCCCGCTGTGGACGGCGCTCGACAGCTGGCCGGTATGTCGACGCTGCTTCCCTGCTCGCGTCGTGTGATGGAATGCGCGAGAATCCGTTAGTATCGGTTGCGCTTCGCGTTCCAGCGCCGCTGCCGACCGAGTCGAGCTGTCCACTGCTGTCGTCTTCGGTTGTTCCTCACCAGAGCGTTGAAACGGGTCCCTTGGCTTATGTGAGAAATCAGTCTTCCGACCTCTTGCTAGCCTTGGCCGAGTTGCAGCGGCCTCCAGGCCTTGACGACCTGGGAAAGGTAAAACTTTTACTGCAAGTTTCACTGCTTCTCCAGTCTCGGCAATTCGCATTCGCTGTCAGGTCTACCTGTTCTACAACCTGAGTCAGTGCCTGTCCGCCTGCGTCTACGAGTCCCTGTCCGACGTCGAGAGCTGGCTGGATCGACACTGGGGCAGCAAACTGGAGCAGGCCAAGACGCGAACCACCAGGTTCGTCAACTTGTTCTTTCGGACGTTCTGTTGTGTGATTTTCTTAGGACACTTTGGCGCTTCAGCTTCCTGATGAGACAGAACCGCTTAAAGGCCAGCCAGTTTGCGGACGCCGAGCCCATCAGTCTGCCCAGCAAGTGGCCAGGTATTGAACTGCGCCGTTTGACGCCCGGTCGCTTCCTTTCTTTATTCTCCCGTGTCTGTAGGCGTTCCGGAGCTGCTGGCGCTGCTGAGTCGGGAGAAGGACGAGGAGTCGCCCAATCTGCGCTTCCTGCTGGCCGAGTGCTTCGCCGCCGTCTACCTCGCCCTCTTCGCCTACGCCTTCACCGCCTTCGACTCACGGTAGCTTTCTTTAACTGCTTTTGTCGGGATGGTCAATTCGAGCGGCACTCCTCCATTGGCAGATGGCTGTACCGGCTCTCGGCCCACACGAGCGACTCCAAGATGTTCGGCGCCATCTTTGGAGGAGGCGGCGAGCGCAAAGTCCAGCGGTCGCGACCGCCCGTCCCCCCGCCCCCTCAAGTTGGCAGAAGTTGGTACAAGAGAAGCCTCTTGACCTGGCGCCGATTCTAACGCGTGATTCGCTCCCCGTGTTTAGAAGCGAGCGGCAGCGCCCGCAGGGAGGAGGCGAGGGAGAACGGGGGCGTGGGCGGCGCTTCCATCGACCCCACCTCCTTGAGAGCGAAGTTCCACTCGCGCGTCTTCGGCTCCCCTGCGCCCGCCCACAGGCAGCAGCAGGGGCAGGCGACGCAGAAGGCGGCGCCCACCCAGACCATCACCAAGTGGATACCGCCCAAGAGGAGCCTGACGGCCTTCTTCATGTCTCGGGTATGTGTGACGCTGGGCTCACATGCGTTTCGTTGTTACTGAAGAAATGACTGACCGCAGTGCGGTGGCGAGTAATTGGCTACCTTGGCCTTCTGCTTTGTCTTCAGCCAGACATCAACGCCTTGGAAGAGCTGGGACTGGACTACGACTCGGACGTGTCTGTGGGCGAGCCAGACGACGAAGAAGAAGAGGAGGAAGAGAGCGGCGCCCTCTTTGACAAGAAGACGCAGAAGAAGGCGACGGCCGAAGATGATCACCTGGACCCCTCCAGCTACGCCTGGTCCGTCATGCGTCTGGCCCTGGCCCGTCAGGTCGCCTACAGAGTGGAGCAGTTCCTCACCATCACCGGCCTCGAGCTCGCCGGTGGGTGTGTGGACAGCCGTGGCGTCATTATGTAGCTGTAGATAAACGGATGGATACTTTGTCTTCTCATGCAGAGCTGGCCAGCAGCTGTCCCAAGATTAGCGAGTGTCTAGCGACGCTTAAGCGCTGGGAGGAGCAGCTGGCCGCCCACCTCTCCTCCTCCTTCCCCAACGGCTGCCCTCCGGGCTTCCTGCCCCACTCCCACGTGGACAAGTCGGCGACAGGGCCCAATCTACGCAAGTACCGCACGATTCTCGAGCACGACAACACGCCCTTCGAGTCGTCGGATCCGGCGGCGCTGCCTGTGAAGCGCCTCTGGCTCTACCTGGTGCGCCAGGAGCACCTCATGGAGCTCTTCATTCGCTACATCTTCCGGCCAAAGGCCCAACGCAAAGTGGACGAGGTTGGTGGTTGCGCTTTCGTCCGTCATACCCCCTCCCACCCCTTTCCGACAATGAAGCGGAAATCGGGAAATTTTTTGAAAATGAGCTTGCAATTGTCAAATTTTCGCCTGTGGCGCTATTTATAACTGTTTTGGGTCATTTTAACCAGTTGACTTAAGTCCAGGACGTTTCGGGGTCTGGAGATCCCGAAACCTTTAATAAACAGATCGCCAATTTGTACGTATAGCATGCAAAAAGTGAAATTTTTCTGAAAGGTTTTGGGATCTCCAGATCCCGAAGTGTCCTGGACTTAGGTCAACTGGTTAAGGTACTTTTCAGCAAATGGAGCGATGTATTTCGGCACTTTTTGGGTGTTTCATACGCTTTTTCGGAGCAATTGTGGAACTCGATTTTTGGCCCTTTTCTCCTCCTCCTCCCAATCGCACCTATAGTTTCTCCCCCTCGCGGCAGAATCAGAACGGCGTGGTGGCTTCTCCTTCGAACTGCGGCGCCTTCTACACGGGGCTGACGGAGCCGGTCAAGATCGTGCAGCGCGAGCAGGACTACATCACCGCCTTCGCCGTCTGCGCCGTACGTCGCAACGCGTCCACTCTTCTTCACTGCGCGCACTTCAATTGCTCTGCAGACGAATCCCGGCTGGCTGGTGGTGTCGACGGGGCGGGAACTGCAGGAGATGGACGTGTCGGCCATTCTGGAGAGCAAGTCGCAGGACTGGGTGCGCGACCCCACGGAGCTCGACATCGCCCTCGCCAGCATGAAGAGGTGCGCCCACTCGCGCACGCTGCGCTGCTGCTTCGAGAGTACTCGATCAGGTGTTGCGTCGTTGCAGGGACCCTCTGAAGGACAACGACGACTACATGCTGCTGCTGGAGAACCAGGAGCAGCAGCGCAAGGAATCTTCCACCGCTTTTGTGAGCTGCGCACTACTTCGTTATATCTTTCATCCCTCGCGAATACTGTCCTAGCGCCTCTGTAGGGCACACAGTATGACGGCCTCTTGTGAGCGACGGCCCTTTCTTACTTTGACTCCCACCCTTTTGCGTTGATCAGCAGCTGACGCCCTTCATTGTCGACCGGAGTAGGAAGGCGCTTGTCAAGGTGACGACTTTTCGGATGTCGTGGTGTTTTGTACAGTGGTTGTTTTGTCGCACCTCCATATGATTGTTTTATTTCACCTAGTGTCGGACACACCTGGTCTTTTCTTTGCATGCGGTCATGCACGATTGTTCGCACACGATACCTGTCCGTGGTGCACAATGATTTCGATTACTCTGAGCATGTGATAGCGGTCGGTTCTCATTTCAGCTCTGCAAGCGGCAGGTGAACGGCATTAGGCGGATGGACGCGCACGCGACCCTCCCATACTGTGAGCAAAAACGGAGTGGTCCATTTTATTGAACACAGCGCTTTCACATGTTCATTTCGACCTTTTTTGTTCAGACGTGAGTGGTGCTAACGACGGCTCGGTTCGTCTCTGGGAGTGGGGAGTGGGTCAGCCGCTCTACAACGCCCGGCCGCCGGGTCAGTCGGCCAAGATCACGCGGGTTCGATTCAGTCGCAACGGGAACAAGGTTGACTTCTTACTGGTTATAGAATTAGCATTAATTTTGAAAATATGCTTCTCTCTATCAGTTCGGCGCGGCCGACAACGACGGCTTTCTCAGCCTGTGGCAAGTGGGCTTCGGCATGCCCCTCAAGAGGCCCTTTTTCGTGAGACCCCACTCTTCTTGTCTCTGACGTTGTGCAGACTTCAGCTGCCAAGCACACACTACATCTCTCCAGAACCAGAAGTGTCACGCGAAGTCCATGGGCGACTTCCAGTTTCTGGGCGACAGCAGCTCCCTGCTGGTGACTGCGGGACTGGCCGGACAGAGCGCCGGCGACGCCAATCTCGCCCTCTGGGACTGCCTGCTCCCGCCCAGCAAGTCGCTGGTGCAAAGTGGGTGCATTGTACTAACGTTATATGCATGGTTACGGTAAAGGTAACGGTTACCGTACCGATGTGCTTACATACGAGAATTTGAAAGGCGTTGTGGGTGGGAAACGCTGATTGACAAGCGTACACGCTGCAGATGGATATTTGACCCTCGTTCAGAACAGTAGTCTAACGTCTGTCTGACTCGTTCATTCACAGTCGCTTCCCATTTCCCTCCTCAGGCTGGTCGTGTCACGGGGACGGCGGGGCGAACGCCGTCCTCTTCGTGGACGGGGCGGCTGGGCAGCAGCAGACGCTGATCAGCGGCGGGAAGCAGGGCGAGATCTGCTTCTGGGACCTGCGGCAGCGCCAGTTGCGCAGCAGCGTCCGAGCCTTCGAGTCGGCCTCCTCTGTCAAGACTTTGGCCCTCGACCCCAACCTCGAGTTCTTCCTGGCCGGCAGCAGCGAGGGCGACATTCGAGTGGGCTATTGATTGGTGGCTGGTTGGCACGCTAGCACCGCTGTAATCCGATCCAATCGCTCTCTGGCACAGATGTGGAGTCTCGGCGCTGGCGGCCAGCTCCTTTGCTCCCTGCCTGCCGACCACGCGGGTCGCGGTGGCGGCGGCGCCTTCGGCGGTCTGCGGGGCGTGGGCGCCGGCGGTCAAGTGCACGGCGTCCAGCAGCTTCTCGTCGACGCCCACCAGCGCCTCTACAGCTGCGGCGCCGACGCCTCCCTCAAGCTCAGACACCTGCCCTCCGTCCTGGGCGCACTCCTGCAGTAACGGCGAAGCTCGGCACTCGCTGGGACATATTTTGAGGACGCGCGCCCCTCTGTCCCCACCAGTCACTTGAGGGCGCTGGCGCACCACAAAGAGCTGTGATTCGTCTCTGCGTGGGTGGGTGGATGACTAGTACACACATGGCATTCCACAGAGAGAAAACGGCCTCTTTCATTCACACTGTATGTCGGTTCGCCCGGAGTTACTCTCCTAACTCCCTCTCCCTTTCTGGTGTTGGTATTGGAGAAGGCAGTCAGAGTGCGCTGGCTGGTGTTAGCCGAGATTTCTTGGGATGGATTGAAGCCCATATGTGTGATATAGTGTACCACGGTAAACCGTGCTTGTGTACCGTAGCGTTGCGCGTGTTAGGCGTGCGTTTGTTCGTTTGCTTGTTGGTCTCTTGTGCTGGTGAACACACATTCTCGTCCACTTCTCCATTGTGCTCAGTCTCGTCCCTGTGCCGTCTCGTCCTTCGGCTTGTGGTAACAGCGCCCGTTCTGACCTTCTCTACCCCCCTTTAGTAAGCTAGCGTAGCCTAGCGCACTCATCCATTTCCATTCTAGCCAATGATTGTGATGATAGCGCCCTTTGGATGGGTTGATGCAATGGCATTACAGTATTGCCTACAGAATACGGAGCGTGTTACGATGCGCACGCAGCAGTAGAACTGAGCATTCGATCAAAGGTTCTCGACGAAGGCGTCCTCTTCGTCGACGAAGCGCTGCAGCTGCTGGGCGTGTTGGCGCAGGACGGTCCGAAGGCTGCCCGTCCGAACGAAGTTGGCGCCGACGGCGGCATTGTCGTTGATCTGCGCGTTGGACGAATCTGGAGCTACTGCAGAAGCCTTCACCGCTTCGTCGAATGGCTTCTCAGCGACTATACTGGGAAGCGTACTGTAATGTGATTGGGTTGTGCGTGTACAGCGCAGATGTACTGTACCTTCCTGCTGGCGGATGCCAATGGAGGAGTCGGCTCGCTTGAGGCCTGATTCGGTTCGTTTTCGCCGCCGATCTTCATCGAACCTGTTCCGCTCCTGAGCTAGTTGGACCTTCCCGCGCTCCACCGTCCTGCGGTCTTTGAGCAGGTGGTCCATTTGAAGCTGTAAGCCGATGTTGGCATTCGGAGCGCCATGCCTGCCTCTTCAAGCCGACCCCCAAACCTGATAGAAATCCTGCTGCCTTCGCCACTCCGACTTCTCCGCGTCGCGTTCGATCGTTTGTCTTTCCGAAAGCGCCTGAAACACAAAGGAGCGTTTCCAAATTCTTCATCGATACGCGGCTATGTAAACAGCCCCACTACCCGCTCGAGCGCGCCCAGCTGCTGAGCCTTGGTGTCGAGCTGCTGGCGCGCCTGCTCCAAATCGAGCCTCTCTCTTTCGAGTTCGCCGCGCAGCCGCTCCACCTCGACGCACTCGTCTGACAAAGCTTGTTCCAACTCGACCAGTCGGCGCTCCTTGGCTTCGTACGAGCCTTTGGAGAAGTCCGCTTCCGCTCTCAATTCTGTTAGGTTTTGATCAATCTGCACCATGAGCTCTACTCAGGTGCATCGGCCAATCTGGACGAAAGGAATGAAACTACTTTGGGTCAGATGAGTATCCCGCTCGAGCTGCTCCGCTTGCCCCTTGAGTCGAAGGACGTCGTTGTCACGCTGCACCTCGAAATCAAGTCGCTCCAGCCTCAAAATTGGATTGAATCGCGTAGCCTGCTTACTGCCTGTGTGCGTATGTACATGAGCTACACACATACACACACGTACAATACTTGTACGGAAGTACATACTGTTATATCTACAATTGTAGTACATATCTACCGCAGTTGCTCCTCTTCGTTTAGGATCCGTTGTAAGAGCTCCTTCTGATCTTGGAGAAATTGTTCCTGAAAGCTAATCAATATCTCTCGATCAGTCACAGTTGTAGCAGTCTAACATCGGCGACCTTGGCAGCGTCGATGTCTTTACGGGCTTGTTCGCGAGTCGCCGTGTGATGCTGTTTCTCTTCGTTGAGCTGCCTTCTCTCAGTCTCGAGCTTGGTCAAGTCTTGCTTGATCCGGTACCGGTCCTAAGTTGAGGTACTTTGTGGCAGATCCGTTCGATTGGTCGATGTGTGCACCCCATTGCCGACCCCGACCTCTTCCAGTGCGCGTTCTTGTTCCTTGGTGTTGGATTCGAGTCTCCCGAGGATAGAGTGGATTTTCTCCTTCTCTTCTGCGACGTCGGCCAACTCTTTCTCGAGCCTGCGTTGGATGAGTGCAGTGCACATCGATCCGTATACTGTGCGTCACGCGAAAATATGGGAGGGGGAGGGGGGGGGGGTGGGGTGGGGCGACGCTTCCCCAGTCCAACCGCTTCTGTAGGTGCTCCACGCGCTCCTCTCGAACGCGCAAGGTCGTTTCGCGTTCGACGGTCGCCTTGTCGCTCATGTCGGTCACGTTGACGCTCAGGGTGGACAACTGGCCCACCGCCGTCTCCACTTTGGCCATCACCTCGTGGTAACTCCTGTAGTATGCTTAGGTACCTTACGACCACATAGGTACATATTGTATTGCTATGTGTATCTGATGGATGTGGAACCTACACTTGACACATCCAGGGTCGAATCAGTCAGTAGGAAGCTCACTTTGTCTGCTCGTAAGCGCTCGCAGCGACTTCCAACTCTTGCGACATGCTGGCCTTCACTCGCTCCAGAGCCACTTTTTGGTCGCTCTGTATCTCTTCGATTGCTTGTCTGTATTCACATGAGAAAATGTGAACACAAGGATTTGTCAATAAGTAGACGCCGAAGTATACACGAATCCAACTTGTGACTGCTCTTCAAGCGAGCGATTTCTTCGACGTGGTCCGCCTGAAGCTCGGCGATTTTCTGCTTGTGCTGCTGCAGCGTCGTCTGCATCTCCTCTTTATGTTTGTCTCTTTGCTCGTTGAGATCAGTTGTGAGTCTGACACGACAAAGGCAAATAAGCTACATACAATGGTCATGGTTCCTTAGCAGCTGGTTTGCGTTATTACTCCTGCATTTCGATAATTGAACAACAACCTGTTGATGGTTTCTTGCAGAGTCTGCTGTATCGCCGAAGCTGCGGACGGCTGCGTATCAACATACGCTGCTGCTGACACAGGGGCAGCAGTTGCCTGCAAGAGCCTGCTCTGTGTCTGTGCTGACTGATGACCGCGTCGATCGCGGTATCTCACTCCGCTCGAATCGTAGTGAATGTACCTTGGGCCTTTCCTGTAGAAATGGCAGGTCGTCACTAGCACTGGCGGCTGGAGGTGGCTTTTGTCTCGTTTCGAAGACGCCATCGTCTCTCTTGGGGGTCTCGGCCCCGAATGCTTTAGACGTCTGCAAAAACCAGCTGTGGTGTAGCGACTACGTACTTGACCTTTGCTTGCACACGAGTACTACCGTGGGCGTCGGCTTCGTCCGCTGTCTCAATAGGCTCGAGCCAGTATCCTCATCAAGGAAACTTAGGCCGCTTCGCTTTGGTTTCGGCTCATCGGCATCACCCCCAAACAGACCTGTCCCGCCTCCACCTGCCGGCTTGCCTGCCAGAAGTCGAAGGGGTGAATGGATTACAGTACCTATGCTTAATTTAGTTCACATCAGTTAGTGGGCAAGCAAGCGCAACCGGTTCTTCGCGTCGTGGGGCCGAACAGATCGTCCATTGGCTCGGCTGTGGTACCCAACGGGCCTTCTCCGACAGCTTCGCTCCGGGGTGATGTCAATCCACTTGGATCCACCAGAGGCTTTCCCGGCGCCGGTTGCTGCTTCGATTCGGCCGGTTTTGGAGCTTCCGCTACAGTAACGCGCTCTTTCGACCTCGGCAGAAACTCCGACTCGAGCTCATCCACATCCTTGAATCTTCTCTAGATTAGAGCGCTCACCAGAACACAGAAGCCTTTAAAAATTTACCCCTAGCAGGTCGGCTAACTCGTCCGAATTCGCTTCTGAGATTTCGCTGATCGACATATACGAAGGTCGCGCAAGCGCGCTTTCGTTGGTAGCGTGGCGCGAAGGCTATCTGGTGTACATCAAAATCTATATGTAGCAGGACGAGTGTCGCGCGTTGCCAGGCAACAGCGCTGCTACTGGTTAGTCTCACTCCTGCTTCTACTCCTTAGTATATAGGTACTTCGAAGACGAAGGAGCAGAATGGAAGTTCATCGCCACAATTGTCTTGCAGACCGACCGGTTGCTTGCGACATACGGCAGACCTCCACAGTGAAGATATGTATAGTACACCAGTTTCTCCGCTATCGGACGGTTTCGTCACCACGCACAGGTCAGCACCGACAGTGGGGCAACTAAGGCAATAGACTGTGGCGAGCCGCACAGTTGGGCAGTCGGTGGATTGCAGGCGGCGTAAACATCATCGCAATATGTCATCGCTTCTCTTTTCTTCTGTCTCTTCTAGTCCCTCAGCAGGTCTCCGGTGGAGCTGTCGATGCAGCAGGTGCGGACGATCATCTCGGTGACTCGATAGGGGTCGCAGTTGGAGGCGGGACGGCGGTCTTCGAAGTAACCGCGCCGGCTCTCGGCCACGTCGCGCGGGATGCGCACCGAAGCTCCGCGGTTGGCGACGCCGGCGGTGAACTGGTCGTAGGCGGCCGTCTCGTGTCGGCCGGTCAGTCTCTTGCGGTTGTCCTTGCCGCCCCGTGGGTCGTAGGCGGCGATGTGCTGCTCGTGGCACTGACTCAGTCGCTCCACCGCCCGCTCGATCGCCAGCAGGCCCTCGTTGGCACGCATTCGCTCCGTGCTGAAGTTGGTGTGGCAGCCGGCGCCGTTCCAGTCGCCGGCCACCGGCTTGGGGTGCAGAGTCGCTGTAAGGCCGAAGTCCTCGGCCACGCGGTGGAGCAGGAAGCGGCCCATCCACAGCTCGTCGCCCATGGCGATGCCTTCGCAGGGCCCCACTTGGAACTCCCACTGGGAGGGCATGACCTCGGCGTTGGTCCCAGAGATGTTCAGGCCGGCGTGCAGGCAGCATCGGTAGTGGGCCTCGATGACCTCGCGGCAGAAGGCCTTCTGGGCGCCCACTGCGCAGTAGTAGGGTCCCTGGGGGCCGGGGAAGCCGTGCCTGGGCCAGCCGACGGGTCGGTCGTCGGCGTCGAGCAGACTGAACTCCTGCTCCATGCCAAACCAGGGTCGGGCCTTCTCGGCCGCTTGCATGGTCTTGAGACAGGCCGCCCGGTAGTTGGTCTCCGTCGGCAGCTGCTGGTAGTTGAGCGTCTCGCAGAGGACCAGCTTGTTGTCGCCCAGTCGGAAGGGGTCCGGATAGAGGGCCGCCGGGCGCAGGTAGACGTCCGAGTTGCCGCCATCCGCCTGACCGGTCGAGGAGCCGTCGAAGTTCCACAGGGGCAGCTCGGCGGCCGTTGTCGGCACGAAGTCGAGCGTGCGCGTCTTGGCTCGCATGGAGAGGCCGCTGCCGTCGATCCACACGTACATCGCCTGGACACGGCCGCGCTGCTGCAGCTCCGACGACAGGTAGCGGCTCAGCAGCTCCTTGCTCGGCACCACGTGACTGCCCAGCAGCGTAGTCAGCGACATCTTCTCGCGGCTCTCTTCCTTCTTCTTCTTCTTGTTGCTCTAACTTTCAATTGGCAATATCTTTACCTTTTATCTATAGCTTCAAATCGGCAGTTACATCGTTTGGCAGAAACACATTTATCACCGAAGACAGATTTATATGAGAATTTCCCACATACATACTGTCGCATCCGGACGCTACCTACGCAATATGGCGAGTTCTGGAGGGCGCTTCCTCCAAAACGTGCAATCTGCTGCTGGAACGATGAATTCTTTCGCTTTTACGTTTAATTCTTTTGTCAGGAAGTTGTTTCCTTCCATGTCAGGCTACATGTCTTAGGCTCGCCCCGCGCCCAGAAACGGATCACAAGTCTAGTCGGCGTCGCAGTCTGGTGGGTCGAAGCTTCCGGAAGTTGGTGGTCGCGCTAAGCCTCAGCTGAGACCCGCTAGGCGCGACGTCGACAGAGTTTTAGTGCAAACTGTAAGTGAAGTTAACACTCTCCCGTATACTTCACCTCCTGCTCAGGCCTGCTGTGCCTCCTCGGCCACGAGGATTGCGCAGTTTGGAGGGGTCGCACTCCAGAACGCGCCATATTGCGTAGTTTGGAGGGTACCCCTCCAGATTGCACAGGCTGGAGGGATTGCGGAAAATGGATGCAACATATGCACCTACAACCTCAAGTAAAAAAATTTGCGGTAACTTACAGTAACCTCGCTCAAGCCACGCCCAAATGGCGTAAAACAGGCAATGATTGGCTCGTATTCAGAAGCTGTGTGTCGTAGGTTGGTTCTATAACGATCGTTGTTTGAAAGTAGCGTCTTGTTCGCTCTTGTGAGTGAACACACAGCGCAGTTCGTGTCATTTGAAGTGTTGTTTGGAAGCGTGGAATCGAAAAATTTGGGCTGTCATTTCTTGAATTGCAGCGTCTTGTGTTTCATTTGCCAAGGTAGGTAGCTAAGAGCGGTGTTCCGTCGACAAACTACACGCGACAACGTCAGACATGCCGAAGATTGCCTGCAATGGTTTCTCGATGTTCGCGCAGCACATCAAACTGGAGTGAGTGCTTTGACGATGTTCTGCTTTATATTGTGTAGTGGGTTCCGTGCAAACTCTCTTCAGTCTGGAAGCCGAGTTGGGGCGGAAGTTTGGCGGCCTCGGCGACCGCTACCTGCTCGAAGCAGCCGATCCCTACTGGAGGGCGCTGAACGAGCCAGACAAGCAGGTTTTGGATTGTTTTGTGGATTCGGAGTCGGCGTTTGGATTCGAACAAAGTGTTGTTTCTCCGTGGAAGGCGTGGAAGGAGCGGGCCAAGAACTACAAGAGGACCGACGAGTTCTTGGAGCGCAACCGAGCCGCGCGCTCGAAGAAGCCACTGGCGCCGAAGTCGGCCTTTTCGTTGACCTCGTCTGTCTTCGATAACTCCATGCGCACGTCCTTCCTTCGTCTGCAGAGAGCGCAAGAAGGAGGACCCGACCGTCTACGACATGAGAGACGCCGACTTCGCCGACGACTTCGACGTGGGAGTGCCCATGGTCGCCGCCGAAGAAGGAGCGGAGGACGGCGGCCGAAGCGACTACTACAACGTCGGCGACGAAGAGACTGAGACGTGGAACGAGGCCGGCGCCAAGGGAAGCGCGACCGAGATAGAGACGGGCAAGTTGACGGAGCATTGTGTAGTCGGCGAAAGAGGCTGTCGCGTACATCTGTACACGTTGCAGGCGCCGATGCTTCGACGACGGGCAATTCGACCGATCGGTTCGCAGCGAAGCGCGCGGCCGACAGACACAAGCTGGTCACTTTCTTCATGACGGCCACTGGCGCCACTCTGCGCGACATCAAGGTGTCGTATGATGTCCACCGAAAGCTCGCTGTGTGAACACAAATCGTCTTGATCGTTGTTGTTGCAGCGCTGCCGCTTCCTGTTTCTGTCGGTGCAGTCGGTGCCCGCCCACGAGCGAGGTCTGAGTGTGCCCGTGGAACTGAGCCTCGCCGAGTTCACTCTCAACAGCGGCATCGTCGATGAGGTTCTTTGTCGTTAGGTCAACGTTGGGAGAACGGAAGACGCTTCTTTCTACAGGGATTTTTTAAAGTGACTGGTCGGGAACTCGAACAACTTCAGCACCGGTGCATCGATTTTAATGGAACTTGAACCAACTTGAGTTCCATATGTAGGAAAAGTCGTGTTAAATTTTCGCGCAATTTGGCCACGCGTAGCGACTACGCGCTCGCGGTAACAAACACATACTTTTTCGGGCCTTTCGAGAAGGCCGACGACCTCGGGGTGGTCCTTGAGCACCAACTGAGCGCGTTGACAGGAAATTGACAATTCTCTTGTTATTGTGCAATAGAATGGAGCGAAAACTGGGCTTTAAATGGAGTTAAACCGGTTGTTTTCATGAATAAATAGCGAGAGAATTGTCATTTTCCTGTCAACGCGCTCAGTTGGTGCTCAAGGGCCACCACGAGGTCGTCGGCCGGCCTTCTCGAAAGGCCCGAAAAAGTAGGCCTTTGTTACCGCGCCCGCGTAGTCGCTACGCCTGGCCAAATTGCGCAAATATTTAACACGTTTTATCCTACATATGGAACTTAAGTTGGTCAAGTTTCATTTAAACTTGTGCACCGGTGCTGAAGTTGTTCGAGTTCCCGACCAGTCGCTTTAAACAAAGCCCTGTATATGTCTGACTATCTGTTCCTTCAGTACCACGTGGTGCTGTCGGGACTGGAGGATTTGACGGAGCGCGACCGAATGAGCGCCAGCATATACGCCGTCGACACGCACAAAATCCAGTTGGACCACGAACTTCACGCCTCCTTCCCCCACCTCAACGTTGTCAGAGACAAGGGGGCGGTCGGTCCTCCATTCATTGACAGTGATACACTTTTGCCTGTACGTAATACTGTTGTACTTGCTTATAGTAGGACGAATGTAGAAGGACTGATGCGCTTACAGCGGCGTGTCTCTTTGCAGATTCTGCGCGAGCTGTTGGGTCGCAGCGAGCCGGGAATCGCCAACAGGTACAGTATTAATGTGGGCCTCTACCGACTTGGACTGGTCGACTTCGAAGACGAAGTGACTGCGGAGGTGTGGCACTTGTTGCATGGTATGCGCCAGTTTTATATGAATGATTCTGTTCCTCTCTTTCCCTTCTAAGAACCTCGAGGAAGGGACGGAAGGAGCCGAAGGCGGAACGGATGCGACGGCGGCAGCGGCTGGAGGAGAGCAGAAGAAGAGGCGAAGTCGGTATTGTTCCGTTCACTGCTTCTATCACCTACTGTACGGGTGTAGGTATGTGGGTGCGACGCATATGAACGTTGCGCATTGTCTTCTAGTGGTGCCCCTGCTTCCGGGCGACCTGACGGGTCGTCGGTGGATCTTCTGTTTGGAGTCTGAGATGGAGACGATTCTCCAGTGCCTTCGCTACCTCAAGGAGCACGAGAAGATCGACTACGAAGGTCCTTCCTTCTGTGTGAAGTTCCACTATGCGAAGTGAAGTGCTCATTATAATGCGTGCAGGCATTCCGACGACGTCGAGTCGCTTCATGTTCGTCGACGTGTTGATTGAGTGCTTGGCAGAGTTCGTCAGCGGCACGCCCTCTCCCGACTACGCCGCTCTCGTGGAAGCGCTCAACAAACCCGAAGTCAAGGAGGTTCGCTTTGTCTCTGTCTCCGTCTGTTTGAAATACAGCTGCAGATACTGTAATGTACACTGTCAATGCGCACTCGCCCCATATCATCTGTGCAGCTGAAGACGCCGTGGGACAAGATGCCAAAGCTCTACTGCGAGTTCCACCGCGAGAGTCGCAATCGCTTCTGTGCCGTGGCCGCCGTTCGCAAGGGCTGCTTCGCCCTCTTCCACGCGCTGCGACACTGCTACGACCTTCCCTTTGGAGACAACGCCGCCGCCGCCGCTGAGAAGAAGAAACAGCAGCAGACTTCCTCCGACCCTCTGCTCTGAATGCCCTCTCTCTCGTTAGCTAGCCCCTGTTTTGTGTGAGTATCGGTCCTTTTTGTTGCGTTCGCTTGCCGCTTTGCTTTCCCCTCCCCGTCCCAACCGTTAGAATTGTCGGAGATCGTTCGCGTTCGTTCAGTAGAGCCCGAGCAGTTACCTACGATACGTACCTCCCATTTTCCGACGCTTGATAATCGCCGCAGTTGCTGTTTGCGCGAGTGAGCATTTCTCTTTCATTGGTTTCCCTTTTCCATTGGCTGACTTGGCGGTAGGTACGTAGAATTTGGTGTACTCTCCCTCCCTTCCGTTGTTACAGTATGAATTAGGTGATATTGAGGCTTGGCGTGCGTTTATCTGTTTGGAAAGATGCATACTGAGAGCTGCGATGGCGGTTGTTCCAAATTGGTGCTACCGATTGCCTCTAAACTACCCGTTGGTGCTCGCTCGATCGGAGACGGTGTGGGTTGTGAAAATGGTCGCGGTATAAGGTTGAACCAATACTCTTGAGAATTAACACAGCACAAGCTAGATCACGCCCAAACTTCGAAGGGGATTAACGCGGCACTTTTGCATGCTACGGATACCATTCCCGCTCAGAATGAGATGTACCGGTGACGGCGACAGTCGTGCCAGTCACAATAAATTAGGAAACTCGATAATTTGGCAATTGACCAATGGCTGCAGCGACGAGCCGGGACCGACCGCTGCAGTTCGGCGCCATGGGTGAGAGAATTGAGAAGAGGGTCAGCGTCGCGTTCGCGTGTGGAGAGTCTTGTGCCGTTGCCTTCATCCCAGTATGTCAACCAACACGTTGAATTACATCACAGGGACCGCCCAGCTAGTCGGCGGCCAGTATCGCTACGAGGGCGTCGCCAGACTGACAGACGGCAGTGGAAGAACCTTCCGCATCGAAGGCGTCACAGCCGCCGGCGCCCGTTCTCCCGCCTATCGTCACAGTCAGAGCGACGAAGAAGAGACGGTACGGTAGCGGCTCTTGGCAGACACACAGTGCGCACACCTTCCATGCACTATTCAGATGGAAGAAGCGAGAAGAGAGCGCGAACCAGAAGGCCAGGGAATTAGACTGACAACTGCGGCGCCGGACTTGCGGAGGCAAAGACGATGCTCTCCTAAGACTGTTTCGAGTACGAAGTCTTCATCGTCCAAATTCAGGCTGGAGAGGAACATCGCCGCCGGAAGGGTCGCCACGGGCGCGGATCGACGCCGACGGAGACGGCGGCTGCTTCCAGGGTCGCCAGCGGAAAGCCTGTCAAGCTTGACTTCCCAAGAAGAAGAAGAAACCATACCCAGGCCAGCCCAGCGAGCTACCCCAGCTTCGGCGCGCAGACAGAGAAGAGGGAATCGAAGGGAGAGACTTCCCGTCAACGTGATCAGCGCGTGGCAGATGCGTCGGATCCTGCAACAGGCACGGCCGACCGTTGTCGACGTCGACCAGACTCTCAAGGACGATCGGAAGAGTGACTCGGTGGGCTCGTAGCTCGATCCGATATCTGCCTTACCCACATGTCGTTTCTCCTCTACGTATGTACATACATACAAAACGACAGTCTCATTCAGAACCGTGTGTCCTCCGACGCGGCCGTCTATCTCTCGGCGGCTGTGCAGAGCGTCTGTCTGCGGGTGCTGAGGGAAGCAGCGGCCAGAGTGAGAGAGGACAAGAGAGTGATCATCCAACCGAAACATCTGACCGAAGCCCTCGAGAGCTGTCGCCGACCGATCGACCACCGCGAGCAGCTCCAACGACTGGTCGTGCCGCTCAAATAGATCGCTGCTGGACAGTGATCATCGAAGGGATGATGCTGAAACGATCGTTGCTCTATCGGCCAATATCCTCGTTGCTTCCGTTGTATCGGCCAGGGTCGTTTATCGGATGTCCAAGCCGAAGCATGTGGCATGGGATAACACCAGCTCACCATATGATACCGCACTACACTTGCAGACTGCCCATGACAACCAACTTAAAATGGTCTTATGGTAATTACAAACGGGGCAAGTCGTCGGCAGGATCAGTGTGCTCCACACATTTGAACTCCTACGCACGGTGACGCCTCTGTTGTTGTGGCCTCGCGACACTCCCAATCGCAGATCGTGTGATCTACACCCCAAAATACCTCAAAATACTCAATCCACAATCATACAACACCGTATACTCACTGTGGATTTCCGAAACCAAATTCTTCAGCTGGGGTACGGCGGTAGCATGCAAATTCGTTATAAGTACGTTCAAACAACATTAATCGACAGGAAGTTCAAATGAAACTACGGTAGTTGCCTATTCAAAGTTCATAGTTATAAACGTGCCGCAATGTCTGCTGCTCAAACAATTGAAGTGTGCTGACGACGGAGAGAAAGCCGATCTAGTCGAAGTATCCCGTTTCAGTAGTCAGAGTGAAATCGTTGTGTACTTACATAGATATACCAAGTCGATTACGATGACGACAAAACTGGCAACTCATGTGGACATGGCTGCTGTAATCGGTGTTACGCGCGCTTGTTGATGGTGATATTCGTTTACCACAGTACGACTTGTTAAACAGCACATTTCGATGGTGGCGTTCGCGTGCACTTGAAACAGGGCATAGGCATGGCTCAGTATGGCACATGCGCTTGGGTCAACGTCCTACTCTGATATCTCTCCGGCATTCCCATTCTCCAACCGAAAGCCTCAGTGAAACAACAGCCGGACAGCAGCAGCTTGAGTACACATGGTATGAGGCCTGTACAGTCATGAATCCCACGCATCGCAGCCGATCACAGACTTCAAGGGGGCCGGCCTGCCTCAGAAGAGCATGAACCAGACGCTGGAGGCGCCGTCCTTCCATCGGTTGTCGTCCTTGACGACCACCTTGCGGCACATTGGACAGGTGCGCTCCTTGTCTAGCCAGGTGGTCACGCACTCCTCGCAGAATATGTGGCCGCACTTCAGCTGGAACGCACATCCACGCATATGTACGACAATAAACAAGAGAGACAACACAACGGAAGGCGCCTGGCGTACCATTAGCGGCGCTCCCACGAAGCTTCCCGAGAAGCAGATGGCGCAGCCGGCGCTGTCATTGCGGCTGAGCTGCTCTCGCGACGGCCGACTGCCGTAGTCGTTGCTGACGCAGAGTCGACTCAGGCTGACGACCCAGTTGGAGAGGAAGGGCTTGAGAAGCAGCACCTTGGCCAGAAGGTAGAGGCCGCTGAGCGCGTAGCTGGCGTACTTGGCGAAGCTGTTGGTGCCGTGCTCGTCGTGGCCGTGACTGCCCACCAACACGGCGCAGATCACCGGCACCGGAAGCAGGAAACGGTAGAGCTGACTCGAGAACTCCAACCACTGGAGCAGACGCCGTCTTCTGCGCTGGCTCAGACAGAGGAAACCCTGGGGAGGGCTTGGCGCGCTGGCGATCTGTACGGAGGATTTATAGTTACACATATGTATAAACACCCGACTTCAGAAACTGCAGTCAGTCGAGACTAACCAAGGCCTTCAGGGCGACGGCCACCAACTTGACAGTCACGTCGGTGCAGAGAAGAAGCCACACGGTGGCGCAGAACTCCATGTGGATCTTCCACTTTGGCGGCAGTTGAAAGGAAAGTGGCAGGTAGAGTTCTTCGCCGTGGAAGAACAGCCAGTGGGCCAGAAGCGAAAAGACGACGAATGGTAGGACGGCCTTCAGGAAGCCGAACAAACGGCAGGAGGCGCAGCTGCCCTCGGAGCAGAGTTTGCGACACTGGTAGTCGGCGAAGGCGAAGAGAGCGATGCCGACGACGCTCATGGTCAGAATAGCGGCGTGGTTCAGCAGGAACTTGGCGAAGAAGATCACCAGAAAAGGCACCACTGTCAGAAGCCACTTCAGGACCTGCAAATGAAGACCCGACTGAGACTCGCTCGCGGCGCTACTGCTACGGTGGACAAGGGAAACAAGGTAGCCAATCCAGCGAACCTTCTGAACCTCTGGGTTGCGCAGCAGTGTCACGAGCCTCTGAATATCACGTTGGAGATCGGCCGCCGGGTCAGCTGGCTGCTGCTGCTGCGGTGCCTGCTGCCCATTCAGCGTCGCCACGGCGTTGTCGGCCGTGCCATCGGCGTGCTCTTCCTCGTCGTCGGTTACCCAGTTGTCTTCGTCGTCTTGTGCGCCGCCGCCGCCGCTACCGTTCCCGTTCTCCATTTCCACAGCGGAACCACCACCGTCCATCTGAGACGACCACATGCAGCAAGAAGAGATACTCAACTGCAAAAAGCGCTATAACCAAGCGGCCCACCAACCTGAAGCTGCTGTCGTTGCACTGACTGAGGCCCACCCGCGCCCTGCTCATCCGCCGGCTCGTCAATCTGCACGACGACTGAGTTGGCGGCGGGCTGCAGCGTCGGCTCATCGTCATTTTCGTCCCCGCCGTTTTCGCTATCGTCGTGCTGCTGCTGCTGTTGGATGGTTTCCAACAAGTCCGACACCGTCTGCAGCTGCTGTCTGGCCGTGTTGATCAGTTCCGGCCGCTGCTGAACCGACTGGGCCATCTGGAATATACAAACACCTCTATTATACAGTAGCATCGAGGAGCGCGCGTCGTCCATCTGAACGTCATTACGTCATTCAATAGCTCGGAGACGTTGCGGCGGAGTCTATCAGCGCTGGTGGCGAAGTGGAAGCGGTTGTCGTTGAACCAAGGCATTCGAGGTGCCCCCGTCCCAGACGCCGACGAAGAAGACGATTGCTCACTGTGAGCGGCAGACAGCGATGACGACGGGCGCATATGATCCTCTTCTTCACCCTCTACGCCGCTTGCCATCAAACCTTCCACGCAGACATACACAACACCCACTATCGTTCGGTGTGACTGGCAGTAGGGGCCCCTGGCAGTACAGCGTATTACTTGTTCTAACCTTGCAGTCCGCTGCATAGGTGGCCGACAATTTTGAATAAGCGAATTATCGTCAGGAAAGAGATGATCGATTGCACTGGCACTGGCACGGTACGGTTGTGACCGACGACAGCTTCTTCTACTCAAAGACTGATTTGGCATAAAAATTGTTGTCAAAATTTGGTTCAGCGACAGGAAACCAGGACGAGTCACTGCTAAACCGTGCAGCTTGCGCACATCTGGCCGTTCGGCAGCTCAAACTTGTAGTTTCCGTGACAGTTCCAGTGCCACCGATTGTCCGCACCTTTCATCGGTGCTCGTTTGAGACAACTAATCCATTCTAAGCCCGCAAAGGTTGTTTGAGGTTTCGCTTCTCACCATGCATGTGGGACTCATGGTTTGACGTGAGTGCCGGCTGTTCTATTCTATTCGTCTTCCGTATATTCGGCGAAAGGATGCCGGACGGAAGACTACCACTAGTAACCACATGAAAAGGCGAGAGACGGTTACGGTGGTCAAGAGTGGCCGCTTTTTAGCCGCAAATTAGAATTGCGGTAGGTTCAGGGTTACCAGATTTCGGAAATGGAAAAGTAGTACACAAAGTTTTGATGACCGTTAGCCCCATAACGGTTGCAAGATGCTACGAAATTATGCGCCGCAGGCGAAAATCGTTGCTTCAAAGTCACGCCGCTGACAACAGTGATCAACCATTTTGGGCTTTCCTAACATTAAATTGCTCTAAAATAGCGCCGCAGGCAAATATTTTTTTACCGATTTCACTCTTTTCCATTGGAAAATTGTTCTAGAATTGGACCGCAGGCAAAAATCTTGCAGCAGATGTGCACACTGGGGTGTTTGGGTACTGAAATCAGTACGCCTCTAAAAAGTAGTACAAAAGTAGTACAGTAGTACATTTCAAAATAATGTAGTAACAGCCTTCAAAAATCAGTACTGTACTACTAAAAGTAGTACGTCTGGTAACCCTGGGTAGGTTGGCAACGCAACGCAACTGTCGCCATGTACGCAGAAGAATCGTTCCCGAGGAAGTTTCGGTCGCGTCCGCCGTCTGCGAGAGGAACGCCGACCGACCGTGGCGCCTTGTTCCGCTACTTGACGTTTGGAACGACCGTCTACTTTCTGGTTTGTTTGCTCCCTCTTTGTTGTGGATTTGGATGGATGGTCGGATCGTGCGATACTGGGTGGGACGTGGGGGCACAAAATGGGATAGCTAAATTAGTGCGCAAGCCAATGGCCAAACCAGGTTCGCAGTAAAGTAGACTTGGCAACAAAGTGCCGCCTACGGGCTCAGATGCTGCGCACACAGTAAGTACTAACGAGGTATTTTGATTTGACCTTGGGAGACGGACGGACGCTTGCCGTTGACGTTGAAACCCATTCCTGTTGTGCTTGCCATTGTTATTGAAGTGTACTCGCTCCATATCTGTGAATTGCACTTTAGGTGGTCGGCATCGCGACCATCGCCTTCTTCAGCATCTGGATTTGGACGGACTACCAGTTCCCGGAGCTCCTCAGCGAGAGGTACCTTTACTACGCTTTCTACTCCATCATCGCCGTGGGAGCGCTGCTTGTGCTCAGCGGCTTCCTCGGCTGCTGCAGCGTCATCCGCGAGAGCCGCTCGCTTCTCACTCTGGTCAGTGAGCGCTTATCGAGTTGCGCCCTAACCTCTCTTACGTTGGCGTCGTTTCACCGTCGCTCGCTTCCTTCAGTACTTCATTCTGGTGGCCCTTCTCTTCTTCGTCTGCCTGGGCGGCCTGACGACTCTCTTCGTTAGGAGCTACGACGTTGGTCCCTTTCTTTGGGCGCTTCCTTCCGCTTCGCTTGACGATGCTTACTCAAGATTGAGATGGCGATGCTTGCTCGCTTGACGATAGTTACTCGAGATTTCAGATTGAGAACGAGCTGTCCGACGCGCTGAGGTTCATGGTCGACAAGTACTACAGCATTGGCGTGGCGCAGGAAGCGCTCGACGCTTTGCAACAGGCGGTGGGTGTACTGATAACTGATGGCGCAGGCTTTCGACTAGTCGTCGTTTAATCTTCATAGCGTTCTACTGGTTTAGTTCCGGTGCTGCGGTATATCGGGATGCGAAGATTTTCAACACAGCGGTTATTCTACGGTCCCTAGCAGCTGCGATCAGAGCTGTGACGTAAGAAGATTGTTTCGCTTAGTAGGCAGAACGCAGTAATGGGGGGGGGGGGGGGTGGCACCTGCTGTACCCATATGACGTCACTCACTAGCTGACAGCTTGGGAGGCCCGTAAGAAGTCATGGTAGGTTCCTACAGTGGATGTCGAAGGCATGTCTAGGGTAGTGTACTGTAGAGTGACGTTTCGTGCATGTCTGAGTGACTTTGGACCAAAAATACACACGTCAAAAATCAATGAAATTGTGTTGTAATTTTGTTTATTTTAATTCCAAAAAGTGAAATATTTTTCGAGAAATTTTTTTATTTAAGATATTTTTGTAGTGAATTATTTTAATCATGAAGAAAAACTAAAATTTTGAAAAAGATGTTTCATTCACAATAATTTTTCTGTTTTTCATGATGAATTTTATTTTATCTCTGTTTTTGCAATTTTGTTTATTGCAAATAGTTGTAACTTATTTCATTTTAATTCCATAATTGGTTTCTTGGGATCAAATTTTTGAGTATTTTTGTGCTTGATTGCTCGAGAAACTACATACGTGATTTTTCACAGTGTCTCTGGTCAACACCTTGATGTGGCACAGACACATGTTCAGTTCAGAAAGGTATAGCAGTGCTACATACAATAGCAGCAGACGGGAGAGTACGTAGTATGATAGAAGTGACAAGTGGGTTCAGAAAGGAATAATAACATACAATAGACGTGCTCGTGAGAGTATGTGGCATGGCAGAATCGCATAAATCGCTCAACACAACTACAAATGCAAGCTACAACACATAGCTCAAACCCAACTGCTGTGTCAGACAGTCCTTCTGATCGTGCAGATCTTTGATTCTAGCCTCGATCAGCGAGTTAGAGCGATTTTAGTGTCAAAATCTCGAGAATGGCGTCTTCCGCAGTGGGTGTTTGCGTAATTGAAAAAACGTTGCAGCCGCATGAAAGAACGCGTCGAGAGCTTTCACCTGACGTGTCGATCACCACTCTACAGCATAAGACGAGTGAGCTAGAGCCGTTTTGCGTTTTGACCTTCAGGTTACTGTAGTGCGCGCAATTCAAACTTTTGAAACTCGACTTCTCTTAGTGGAATGATCAGTGAGTCGAGACTTATCCGTAGAGCCCAAGATCGTCTCTCTATGACTTTCCAATGCCAAGATCCAAGAGCGTAATGCACGTACATACTCACGTACGGCGGGCGAAAAAAGATACAAAAGAAAAGCCTGTATATTACTTGAAGCAGGGCAGATACCTTTCCAAAGAAAATCACTTCGAGTATTGTACAACAATGGGCAAGACATCAGAAGTCACATACTTGGTAAGCCATTTCTTACTGTTGTTGTTGAGTTGATCAGCATTCTTGACTGAAGTTGACTAAAGAAAGAGACACACTTTCAGAACTTCTTGAGTATGTGCTGGTTCCCAAGTTTATCAGAAAAAAGATGAGAGTGCCCCCTGACATAATTCAGTTTCAAGAATTTCTGTCACATAATGAAGCTGTTCCCAATTCTATTTATGCTGGTTGGAAGTTAAAACCAAAAACTAGAAAGATTGAATGGATGGCTCTCTACTAAATGCTGAGTTGTTATATTTCTGCGTTGTAGTTCTCATTGTATCTAATTTATGTTCTATCCTTGCAGAAATATTGGGCTCAAACTGTTAGAATCCTGAAAATTTCAATTGGAAATCCAAACAGACTACTATTTGGATGATTCATTCTCAGAAGAGATGGAATGTATCAAGACTATACTCATATTGTGAAACAGTGGTGTTGTTGTTGTACTGTGGGACACATGTGACGGACTTTCAGCCTCAATATGAAGAGGCAAAGTGGTTCTGCTCACTGCTGTGAGTAGCACTAGTTCAACCACCACCAAGAAGAAAAGCGACTGGAGAAAACTTAGCAATGATAATGGAACTCTCCAAACTCCCAATCCTGACAGACCCCCACATTTGGAGGAAGAATATGGCGAAGAGCACACCACAGAAATCAGAGATACAAATTCAACCACTACCAAGAAGAAGAGAGAATGGAGAAATCTTATCAATGACTATGGAACTCCCCCAACTCCCGATCCTGACAAACCCCCTACAAATTTGGAGGAGAAGGAGAAAAGTTCATCCAGGAAATCAGAGAGAATTAGTGAGTGTGTTTCACACAGTAACAAGTTGTTCCCTAGTTAGATGTCAAAATTAGACAGTCTTGTCAAAGTTCAGGTTGTCACTGAGAACATTCTAACATAATGGCAAAACCTGCAGATTCTAGAATATCAGACTGAAAAATACTCCAATCGATATTGACAAGATCAAAGAGTTGCTGCTCAAAGCCTTTCGCTTAAAAAGCAAGAATTTCAAGTCCAATGCCAGTGTTGGAGTCCTGCTTAGAAATGTGGAGACTGTAAGCTATTTCTTGTTGAATTAACTATCAAACAATATACAATATGAATATAAGGGGAGAGCGGAAAACAAAAGAGGGGAAAGAAAAAAAACAAAAAAACAAACAAAACAAAAAACCAAAAAAAACCACTATTTAAGCAAGAGATTTGGTACTGATATAGCTCGGAGATGGTTAACCAGCTGTTTTCAACCCAGAAGTTTTCTACCCATCACTGAAATTTTGGATGACTTAGACGGGCCAGATGTGCTGAGCCACATTGCCCAGAGAAGACCTAGCACCAAGTTTAACTTGATGTTTGTATAACTGTAAAACCGACAAGTCAATACACCATTTTCAGATGGATTTTTGAATGGGTGGTGAACATTTAAATCAAGCTATTCCTACTATTGGCTCAGAACCTCATTGGAATGGCAGAGGAGCCTCCAGCTCACAATGGGAGATTTCTTGAGCATATATGCCAAGGCAGATGTTCAGAACTTCCCAAAGAGTCCTGAAAGTGGCTGAATTCTAAAATGATTATGGTTTGTGCCCCATCAAGAGTGTGGTTAGCATTCCTTCTCTGGCTCTGAGAATGATAGAAGGCCTGACTGATGACAACACAGTGTGGTTCCTGCCAGCCAAGCAAGCTGAGCATCTGGTCACAACTCTGAAGAAGGGAATTGTGGGTGGCTTGGCAGAGATGTGGACCAGACTTCACATCAGTGGCATCACCAAGGCCAGAGGAGGGCCAGAGACAGCTGCAGTATTCAAAGGACAAGATGCTGTGGCAATGTACCTTGTAAGTTTCACACAATATAAGATACTAGCAGAAGATCACTTCAAATCTGAAATCAGGGAGCCATGAAGCAGCTACCTGCTGGCGTTCCTGTGGAGTGGTGCCTGCAACATGTAAATGGAGAAAACTGTTTCATGAAAGAGTCACTTCTACCCAAAAATATTTCAAGAGGAGAAATTGAGTATGTCCTGTACATGGGGCACAAACTGACTTACATGGATGGAGAAGGTCAGCCTCAGCAGAGATTTGGAAAGAGGAAGTGGCCCTTTGATGTGGTCCAGGTCAAGGAAGGAGATCCACTCCTTCTTAGGCTGCTACTGGTAAGCAGCAAGTAACAACTAAGAGGTGTTCAGTTGCATATTTATCATTTCAAACTACTCACAAGCATGGACATGGCCAGGTCAAGAGGACTGACAAAACCCGAGAGTTTCTGGCAACCAAGAAGTCTGAATTAGAGGAAATGCACCGCTATATTGACAGAATTGGGTTCTGAACTCACTTGTCACTTCTGTCATGCCACATACTCTCCCATCTGCTGCTATTGTACCTGGTTTTTCAGTAAATAAGCCCCGGGGCTTAAATTCGGAATTGGTACTTGTCCCGACCTGATATTTCACCCGAAAATAAGCCCCGGGGCTAATTATCGGAAAGTTCCAATTCTTACCTTAGACGAATCTGCCATTTGCGTGCTGCGTTTCTTGTATTTTGTGACGTGTATGATGCTAAAATGGAAGTGTAGTGTCCAAATATTCACTTCACTATCATAATGTTACGATTCATATTGAAAGCAGTAGAAATCATAGCGCAATCTGTGTATTTTGAGTGCAAAATGCATCGTTATCTACAAAAATTGGGGGGCCTGCGCTGTTAATTTGTCTCAGAAAATAAGCCCCTGGGGCTTAATTTCGGAAAGAAAACTTTTAATAAGCCCCATGGGGCTTATTCTTGGAGGGGCTTACTTACGGAAAAACCCGGTATGTAGCGCTGCTATACTTTTCTGAACTGAACATGTGTCTGTGCCACATCAAGGTGTTGACCAGAGGATCACACACTGTGAAAAATCACGTATGTAGTTTATCGAGCACAAAAATACACATTTTTTCTAAAATACTAAAAAATTTGATTTAAAAACCATTATGGAATTAATGAAATAAATTACAACTATTTGCAATAAAACAAAATTGTGAAAACAGAAATAAAATAAAATCATTATGAAATTGAATACGTGACACACACAGCATCACAACAGCTTACGTACCATCAAAATTTTCATTTTGACTTCATTATTTCAGACGACAAGCGTTAGCTGAGTTTCAGTCACTACCAGGTGGTCCAAAAAAAGTGAAAGTGTCCAACTTTGATCGCTTATAGCTTGCGCCTGTGGTAACCGATCGCGTTGAAAATTTGCACGATTATTACTCTCCACAGTACAATTAAGTGTACAAAATTTCATCTGGTTTGCTTTGGTCTGACCTGAGTTACGGCATTGTGGATTTTAAAGTAGGTACTGCAGCTGCCGAAGACAGACACCGAAACTTTGACTTTCTGTAACTCTTGCGTGAATTGAACAAACCCGGTCAAACTTTGGATAGGTATACTGTAATAGCATCCCTACCTGACTACCATGTCGAAATTCAGTTCTGTTTGATGTGGAGAATATGTGGGCCTGTGCAGTTTAGAAGAGTGTGGTTCAGCAGGCGCTCAAAAAATTTTTCATTCAACATTTTCGCCACATCAAACAGAACTGAATTTCGACATGGTAGTCAGGTAGGGATGCTATTAGAGTATATCTATCCAAAGTTTGACCGGGTTTGTTCAATTCACGCAAGAGTTACAGAAAGTCAAAGTTTCGGTGTCTGTCTTAGGGAGCTGCAGTACTTTAAAATCCACAATGCCGTAACTCAGGCCAGACCAAAGCAAACCAGATGAAATTTTGTACACTTAATTGTACTGTGGAGAGTAATAATCGTTCAAATTTTCAACGCGATCGGTTACCATAGCCGCAAGTTATGAAAGTTGGACACTTTCACTTTTTTTGGACCATCCGGTGCATCTACCGGGTGTTTCGAAAGTCCAGCCCCCCAATCCACAGCAAGCTGTGGGAGAGCTAGAAGGATGAAACTTGGAGATATGTTAGCCCAATGTGTTGACACATCTGACTCCAAATTGCAGCACCCTAGACCCATTCGCGATGGAATGGCAGCTCGAGACGCAAATTTGGTCAATTTCTGAGGACCCACTGGCTTGTAGCAGCCACAACTTATGCGGTAGCGCAGCAATTTTGATGCGACTTGCACCACTGTGAAGAGAAGAAATGACACTTTCGAATGCTGTTTGAACGAATATCATAATATGTAGCTTGTCGCACGCTCGAGAACAAACGATTCAAATTTGGTTCGCAAGTCGCATCTCGGGGAGCCGCCAGCGGCTCCTGCTGCTGTGCACCTCCTCCACGAGGGCCAGCGTTCGTGACTAATTTTGCGTTTCGAGCTGCCATTGTTGCGTGAATGGGTCTAGGGTGCTGAAATTTGGAGTCAGATGTGTCAACACATTGGGCTAACATACCTCCAAGTTTCATCCTTCTAGCTTTCCTACAACTTGCTGTGGATGGGGGGGGGTGGACTTTCGAAACACCCGGTAGACTCAGCTACGCAGTGCCAGCGCGACCATCATCAGTAGATGACTGGCACCAGTTTACGCAACAGATTCACTAGATACAAAATTATCCTTTATTCAACAAAATACCACAAAATTGTGCTCCTACGAATTTCTTCTTTCTTGTTCTTCTCGTCTTCGATTGCCGCTCAGTTCCTCTTTGAAGCCGACAAACCACCTCCTCTCCTATGAATAAAAAACAGAACAATTACAGAACAATAAAAAACAGAACAGAAGAAACAGAAAAATTATTTTGAATAAAAAATCTTCAAAATTTTAGTTTTTTTTCATGATTAAAATAATTCACTACAAAAATATCTTAAATAGAAAAATTCTTCTCGAAAAAGTTTCAATTTTTGAAATTAATGAATGAAAAAATGAAAAAATAAAATAAATAAAAAAAAAGTCATTGATTTTTGAAATTTGTATTTTTGGTCCAAAGTCACTCACATATGCACGAAACGTCACTCTACACTACCCTAGACATGCCTTCGACATCCACTGCAGGAACCTACCATGACTTCTTACCGGCCTCCCAAGCTGTCAGCTAGTGACGTCATATGGGTGCAGCAGGTGCCACCCCCCACTGCTGAACGCGCCATAATAATGGCAATCTCCATCTTCAGGGCTGTCGCGATCGGATCTACCGCCCCGTTCGGCACGTTTTCGTGGCCATATGCGTCGTCTACGGCGGCGTCCTGCTTGCTCAGGTGACCTCATGCAGTGCCAAGCAGGCGTTCTGTGAGCCATGAAAGGCCGATCGAAGTGAGGACACGTTATAGTTGGCTACCATGATCTCGACGATGTACCTCTGCTGCACCTTGGGCGAGGAGAAGGAGGCCAGCTTCACCGCGGTGCACTCCGAGGCCGCCCCCTGGAGCAACGGGCGCGCCTACCCTTCGACAATGGAACGGCTGCCGCCGCCGCCCTTCAACAACATGGTGGCCGGTCCAGGCGCCTCACAAGTGATACAGCGATTATGGCCGATTTACAGAACTCAGGCAAGAAATACGACACTTCCTTGAACTCGTGCTCGCTGTTGGAGTTGAACTGCGTGTCGAAACGGTGAAGGAAGGCGGCGAGGGGCGACTCTGAGAGCCCCGAGCTTCGAGAACGCTTCTTCACGTTACACACAGTTACACAGTTTCACAGAAGCGATACAGCGAGTTTCTTGAAGCGAAAGTCAAAGACGAAGAATCACTACACTGAATGGGACACTGCGGACGACGATGAAATACGTCCGCGTGGGCGATTCAAACATTCAAAAGTCACTAAATTCGAAATCCGCCCTAACGCGCCACGAGTTTGAATTACGGTAGCGTAGATCTTCACACGGGGCGAGGTAGGTGGGCGAAGCGACACGGCGGGACAGTCGGCCGACAGGTAGGCGGGACGGGATACTGTAGTACTGTTACACAGGGCGAGCTTCTGAATGACAAGGAGGAAGCGAGCACACGAATTTGTCGTCGAAAACCATCAAAAAGAACGCAAAAACGAAAAGGGCGAATGGTTACGTGCCAACAATGTCCTCCCCCTCGGGGGAGACCGGACTCCGGTCTTCGAACTTAGCCCAAATCAAAGCTGACGGTGTTGTCTCCGGCGGATTCGGCCTCCATGTGGGCGGCGTCGTTGGCGCCGCCGGCGTCCTCCTCTTCTTCCTCTTCCTCGCCTCCCATCTCGATGTCGTCGTCCTCGTCCGAGTACATGGCTTCGTCCGGGATGTTCTCCTCAGGGGACACTTTGGAGAAGGCTGGGTCCCAACTCATGGCCTGCAGCTTCGCCTCCCCCCACAGCAACCCTGGGTGGTCCTTCGGCTCCCCGATCAACGACTGGCTCGTAGGGACATCCCTTGCGGCCTGCCGTCGCCTCAGCACGCTGAGGTTTTTGCCGATCATGAATTCGCGCGTCAAGTACTTGTAGCTGCGCAGCACGGGATCGACTGTCGCGGCCCACGAAGACCCGATGATGATGTTCTCCAACACGGTCTCGTGCGGATAGTCAGCATCCAGCGCGCAGCACCGCTCGAATTCCTTCTCTATTAGCGCGTTGATCTGGCGCTCTCTTTCCTCTTTCTGCGCTTCTCTCTCCAAAGCGGCCTGTTCTGCTTCCTCGGCGTGGGGCAGTCGCTCTTCCACAAGGCGCGCCGTCACGCCGTTCAATTTTTTTTTCTTTCCGGCGCCATATCTCGCCAACGAGAAACGATCGGGGGTCGGTCGCGGCGGCGATTGAAAGCCCAAAGTGTCCTCTACTAAACGCCGCAACAACCGGCCCTCCACCCTGTACACACACCGACATCAAGATTTAAAAGCTGTCTCTAGTCAGCGACTAGGCGCCTGCGGCCATTTTACAAAAACGTCCATAAAAAACGAACAAAAACGAAATTCAAAAATCTGTGAGACAGAAAGTTGGCCAACTCATAGGTGATGCCTACTGCCAAGTGACGTCGAGAAATTCAAAATTTTGAAGGCTGCGCACGGAGCGAGTTTGAAAAATTCCCCATGCGCCGCTTCTCGGGGAGAGAAGGCTACTTTGGATCTCGATTCCTGCTGCCACATAACACTCACGGCTTCGACGCTTAGCCACCCTGCAGTGCCTAGGTAGGTTAATATTCGGCCCTAGTACTAGCGCTGCCCGGCGTTTGTATCCCGCAGCGCAAGCGCTCAAAGTTGACAATTCTCACTAGGCCGGCGAGCCAATGGTGCGCAGATCGCAAAATTTCAATTTCTTCCGATTTTGACGAAATTTTAACACATTATAGAACTCGACGAGGCGCATCCAACGCAAGTTACCGCTAGTCGCTACGATGAACCGTTTCCGATTTATGGCGAGTCAAAGTTTTCGCGGCCTCACCATAGGGCTCATAGGACCCAAATTGGCTTTCCATCCGTATTTTCCGCCAGATCTAGCACTGGATTCATAATCTTTTGGCGTTCGTTAGGGAAGACTACTGTCTAAACAATCGTGCCGAAATTAGACGCAGTCAGCCTTGCGGCTTGCAGAAATTACGGACGGAAAGCCAATTTGGGTCCTATGAGCCCTATGGTGAAATTTCTCGACGCCACTTGGCAGTAGGCATCACCTATGAGTTGGCCAACTTTCTGTCTCACAGACTTTTGAATTTCGTTTTTGTTCGTTTTTTATGGACGTTTTTGGCACTCCGCCCCGACGAAGTCGGCGGAGAGCAGTAGGCAACCGGAGGGAAGGTGCTTTCTACGTGCTCGCTTAACTTTCGCTAGGAGTAACCGATTTTGAAACGGTTTTTTGCGTTCGATAGCCCTGGTGGATGCGCAGGCCGCGTGCTATATGAGAAAATTTCGGTAATGGAAAAATTTTTTGAAAATTCAAAAATTCAAATTTTTACTAAGTAAAAAAAGTTCTGCGCGCGACCATTTGCGCTGTACGTGACCAAAATTCGTCATTTTTGGATATGTTGTAGCCCTTGGGGAGACAGACTTGGGAAATCAAAAATTGGAAAATTTGGACGCGGCACGGCCGGGTTACGGTAGATTCAAATTTTGAGAACCCGATTCCGGCCGTTCAAAAAATCATATCTCGCGATTTACTGGGCGGATCGGGCTGAGATAAAATTTCCGGCCGGCGTCTAGATGTGCTCTTTCATTTAAGACCGAAACCGGCAAAATCCATTAAGGGACTCGGGAGTTATCCGGTCACAAAGGGTTTCCGTTGGGGACCAAATTTGGGGATTTTGGGATTTGGCCGGTTTTTTCGCCCAAACGCGTGGTTCTACCTGGAAACGGACACCGCCAATCGATTCTACGCTAAAATTTGGTCCGGAAACATAATTTTTGATTTTTCGAGCTACCGTAACCCGGCCGCGTAGAATTTTTGAATCCCCGGGCCGAAATTTTCAAAATCGAGTTGACAGTTGGTTCGGGGGTTTTCGGGGTCGGGGAGTTCGAATTTCGCGTTAGTTTTGCGATTACTGTTCACTTTCGACCCTTTTCGGATGGTTTAGGGTGGGTTTGTGGCAAAAATTTGAAATCCCGGGGTAGTATTGAGGTGTAGCGCGGTGTAGCGGGACCGTCGAAACAAGTTTGGACCAATAGGTTTAGGGCCTTTTGACACCGGTTGTGTGCTTGCGAGCGCTCTTGGAGATGGCGAGCGCCATAATGGTTGGTTTGAAATGCCGCGGTGGTGTCACCCTTATGTGCTTTGCGAAGTCGGGCTCCTTGCCTGTTTCAGAAGCGCCATCTATTAGCGCGCTTCTTTCCCGCTCGGTGCACAGATGCGTCCTTGTGCGCGCGGCTGACCATTTGCCAGTGCATGGCCGTCGTTGTCGCGATGAAATCGCCGCGCGTGTGTGTGTGCCTCAAGCTAATACGCCACGTAGCACGCAATGAACGACCTACGAGCGAGCGGACCGCCGGCACGATGGAAGTAGAGGTGTTTCAGGTATTTTCGGAGTCGGGAATGTCGAATGTCGCGCCACTTTTGCGATTCTTCGTCTGTTTCGGTCCTTTTCGGATGCGTTAGGCTGGTTTTGGAGGAAAGGTCCGAAAACCCCGTCCCGAATGGTAAAATCTGAATGAGTGCACCCCTTTTACTGACTGCGTGCACCCCTTTTACTGACTGAGTGCACCCAACACAAATCTGGCCGGCGTCCAGAATTACTGACTGCGTGCACCCCACAAAATTACTGACCGAGTGCACCCCAGTCATCGGCACTCTTGTGACGGGCGCCCTATAAACTTCAAGCAGGATTCTCGTTTGAATTCAGGCTATTATGCTTAGGCTCGCCCTGCGCCCACAGTGCACAAGAGTCAGTCGGCGTCGCAGTCTGGCGGGTCGAAGCTTAGGCTTAACGCGACCGGTGACCGACTTCGGGGCGCGCGGAGCGCGCCCTGAAGTTGGTGGTCGCGCTAAGCCTCAGTTTTCGGCCCGCCAGGCGCGACGCCAACCGAGTTATAGTGCAAACTGTAAGTGGAATAAACACTCCTCCATCTTATTCACCTCCTGCTCAGGCCTGCTGTGCCCCTTCTATGCACTCGCTCCATATCAGAAGTGAAGGACGGCCAGGCTCACGGGGTGCACTCAGTCAGTAATTTTATTGGGTGCACTGCACGCAGTCAGTAATTCTGGATGCCGGTCAGATTTGCGTTGGGTGCACTCAGTCAGTAAAAGGGGTGCACGGAGTCAGTAAAAGGGGTGCACTCATTAAGTGTCGTCCATCCAGAATTGTGGTACAGCGCTGTGTACTAGCCAGCCAGGACAAGTCTGGCCAGGGCCAACAAGTTCATGACTTTTCGACTGCGTTTGGGCACTGCTTCCAACACGGTGCTTACTTCCCTACCGTGTTGCACGTTCCAGCTCGGTGCAAAGATGGGCCGTTGTACGTCCACGTTCCTGCGCATGTTGCCAGTAAGTAATGTTGGCGTTTTGCCGAGACGAAATCTGCGCGCTCCATCCAGCCGATCCACCACATAGCCAGGCTTAGGTCTCCCGTGGTGTTGTGGCGTCACCCGCGTCTCTTGTGGGAGGGAGGGAAGGAGCGAGCGCGCGGTGCCCCGCAGCGCGCGGCGCCCCGCAGCGCGCGGTGATAGCATCATTTACCTCAGTACGTGTGCACAGGTGTATGTGTGTGTGTGTACAGGTGTTAGGTGTACACCTCAGTACCGAAAAGTTCAGCTTCAGTGGGTGGTTTAAGCCAATCGGCGGAGTGCCACGTTGACACTCGCGGAGTGTCACGTTTAACTAGTTGTAAAATGGCCGCAGGCGCCTAGTCGCTGACTAGAGACAGCTTTTAAATCTTGATGTCGGTGTGTGTACAGGGTGGAGGGCCGGTTGTTGCGGCGTTTAGTAGAGGACACTTTGGGCTTTCAATCGCCGTCGCGACCGACCCCCGATCGTTTCTCGTTGGCGAGATATGGCGCCGGAAAAAAAAATTTGAAAAAAAATCGCTCGAAAAACGGGTTTCGGACAGAAGAGCGGCTATTTGCGCAAGAACGGCACAAGATAGGAAGAAGCGATCTTAAACAAAGTTGTAGAGCTGACAACGGGCAATTCGCGAAAAGAAACCGCATCGCTCTAGCTTGTCCCAATCTCGAGATATAAGCCTTTGAAAAGTGCGCCAAAAACGGCGAAATTTTCGATTTTCCGGTTTTTCGCCGAAAACTCAAAACTGTGACCCGCTAGAGTGAAAATAACGCCGGAATATGAAATTGCAACCTTTTTTACATATATGTCAAAAGGTCCCACAAAAAAATTCCTATCGGCGCGAAATCGGTGGGGGTGGCACATTTTTGCCCTCTCCAAAATCAACTGCAGCTGCGGGTGTGCGGCCCCCCCCCCCCCCCCTGGTGGGGACTGCCGATCCGGCACACGGTTGCGGCGTCGCCCTGCATCCGGTGCGCCAGCATTTCCTCCCTCTTCTTCTGGAGGTAGTTGTCGAAATTCCGCCTGACGGCGCGCCAGCCGTAGAACCACGACCTCTGCCCAGTGGTGTTCTCGTCGAAGTCGACCATGTTGAAGTAGAGCCACCACAAGGCGAACATGGCCTTCTTATTCTCATACTGGGCGCTCTCCAACAGCTGCTGGCGGTAGCGGCCGTCCAGGCCCAGGTCCAGGCCGTAGGCGTACTGTACCAGGGCGTAGCGCCAGTCAGGCACCCTCTTGTTGCTCCCCTTCGCTCTCCTCAAAATTCTGGTGTTGCCAACTTCGTCGTGCAGGCGCTGCGTCCAGGGACCCGTGAGCGAGTTGGCGACGACGAATTCCTGTCGCTTCAGCACAGCTTTCGTCGCCATGGCGAGTGGGTATGTGCGCTGCCGCACGTAGGTTTGCAACCAGTCGGGGTCGGCGTGTTGAAAGCCGAGTCGCGTGTTGACGTGGCTCCCCAACTCGGAGATGTCGCAAATGGTGAAGGCCCAGGGGAAAAAGCCGTTCGCGTTGGCGCTGTCGTAGCGCTGCTCGATGAATAGATTGAGGAGGGGACGACGGAACTCTCTGACCGTATGAATGGCGAAGTCGTCCACTCCTACCCAATGGGTTCTGGGTTTCAGGTTCACCCAGCGATCGTCGCGTTTGACATACAAGGCGTAGAGGGCGTCGAGGGCGGCTCGCGAGGTCCACATCAGCACCGTCGTTCTGGGCGCCGAGCGCAATCTGCCATCGTCGTGTCTGCCCTCGTACGTGAACAGACTGTGCAGTGCCGTCGGGAAGTGAAACGGCACTACGAAGACGTCGCGCCTGCGCTGCGAGAAGCTTCTCAGGTCGACAACCATGGTCAACGCGTGATCGAGTGTGGAGATGGTGAGAGTGGTCGCCACCTGCTGGTCGGGGTGGGCGGAGAGTTCATTTCCGTTCATGCCGGTGGAAAGCCTATCTTTGTTCAGGCCCTTCTCTTCCGGCCAGCGAATTCCGGGGTTGTTATCTTCCCACAGAGGCCTCTGCTCCTTGACTTGCTCATCCTGCTCCAGTCTCAACACCTGTTGGAAGTTGCAGGCCTCCACGGTGGCGATGAGCAGGTAGCAGTCGTGGTAGTCTATCCGGCGGAAGTACTCCACCACCATCTCCTCCAAGTGCTCTTCAGTGGAGACGTACACTCGCTCGGGGTCGTCGACGCCGACCATGTTCCTTCCCATGGCCGCGAAGTAGATGTCGGCGAGGCGGTCGCCGTCCACCAGATCTGGGCCTTCTCCCTGCTCTACGGCTCCACTGACCGGCGTTGGAAGGAAGACCCTTGCTAGCAGCCCCCTTGTCTCCTCCACCACCTGGATCAGGGACTCTGGCGTCGCCGAGCAGGCCGCTCTGATCTCCTCGACTTCTTCCAAGTGTCGCGCGTGCGCCTCGTTGCGGTGCAGGATCTGGCCAATGCTGCGCGGCCGACGGCGCTTCCGTTTGATCTGACCGTGCAGACTTTCTCCACCGTAGGTGAAAGTTGGCTGCCCTGCGCTACTCGCGCGCTTGTGCTTGAGCACTTGTCTCCTCCGAATTTCCTTTGCCTTAACTACATATCTGGCTGTCCGTGTAGGCTGCTATAGCGGACTGCCCAGACACATTCGGCACCGTGACCTTAGACTTGAGGGGGGAGAACACGCGTTCACCCTCCTTCGCCTTCTTCGGCTGCAAGGCAGAGGACGAGGCCGCTTCCGACGGCTCACCAATTTCCCTCACAGTCCTCTTGCCACTCTTCTCTTTCACCGGCGTCTTCTTCTCCTCCACCTTTCTGCTGCCGCCACGCTTCGACTCTGATGGCGTTCTCTTCTCCTCAGGCGAGGACGAGCGCTGGCGGTGTCGTCGGCTTCTGGATTCCGACTCTCTTCGGCTCGATGTTCTGTGTCGCCGCGACCGGTCTCGGCTTCTGCTTCTGCTTCGCTCTCTTGGCCGGTAGCTCTGCCGTCCGTACCTCTCCCTCGAGCTGCTTCGCTCCCTTCCTTGCTCGACAGTTCGTGTGTGTCCCCACTTGCGAACTGTCAGAGCCTGTCCCCTAGCCGGCGAATAGATGCTCGCCAGCGACGAAGGGGGGCGCCGGCGGCCCCGAGACCGCTCTTGTGATCCCGGTCAGAGGTGACGCTGGCAGCGGCGCTCGGAACTCGTAGGGTTGCGGCGGCGGGAACGGCGGCAGTATTGGCGGCTGAGGCGGCGGGGGAATGAAATGCACCCCCCTGAGCAGATCGTGGACCGTTATCACCGGCCGCTCACGCAGTTGGTAGCGGGGCCGGTCGAACTGTAGCCGTCTCTCCATTTCCTTCTCTTTCTCCTCTTTCTGGATTTTCGCCGCCTCTTCTTCGTACTCGCGATGGCGACGGTCTTCCTCCACTTGGCGTCGCTCCTCTCGCCTCTGCGCCTCCTCCAATTCGTTGCGCCAACGAATGACGTCTCGCTGCTGTGATCGACGGACCTTCGCTCGGAGTTTTTCCAGCCGCATGTATTCGAGGTAGCGGTGGTGGCAGCTGTCGCCATCTTCGCGTATGCGGTCGATCGTGTCGTTGGGGTCGATATCCTGCTCAAAGGCCCATAACGGCGGCGTCTCGCTGAATTCCGCGGCCGTTTCTCTGATGGCGTCTGGGCTCTTCCCCTGCACTCCACCTGCACCCATGCAGACGCTAGGATGCGTAGTTTACCGCCGTCGCACTGCAGAATGCCTTCTCGAATTCCCGCCTCCTCAAATTTCTGGCGCCAAACGTCATCTGACAGGGCCTTTCGGCAGACTGCACGAAATGTGGAGACGGGGACCATCAAACCCGTCGTTGCTCCCATGTCGCAGATCACTTCTAGCGGCTGACCCTCCATCTGCACTGTGATAGTTGGCGAGTGGACACGGCGCGTGGTTGACGAGCGCGTGGTGGAGTCGGAGTCGGAGTCCTCTCCCAATGCCATGCATGCGCGCCCTGACACTTGGTCGAAAATCTCCTCGTAGACCACTGGCTGGTCGCCCTCTCCCCCCACATTGGAATCGTCGCCGTCCTGCGCATCGCCATCTCCACTGTCATCGTCCTGCGCGCCTCACGCCTGCCCTGGTTTCGGCAGCCGAGTGCACTCTCGCTTTGTGTGTCCCTGCTCTCCGCAGTTGTAACAAGCGAATGAGGGTTTCTGGCTCTGATCCGCAGGGCGGCCGTTGGTTCCCCCTTGCGGCCCGCCCCTATTGGATTGCTGGCCTCCCTGGCCCCCCTTTGAGAACTGGCCTCCCCCTTGCTGGGGCGGACGACCAGTGTTTGTTGTTTGACGCTGCTGCGCATTGGCGCCCGTTTGCGCTGCGCCTGTTCCCCCTTGGCCGAATGTGCGCGCTCCCTTCTGCTGGCTGCTCCCTTGCGCTGGATTTGGCGCTGTTGACTGTCCGCCCTTCTGAGTGTTGGTGTTCCCCCCTTTGCCTTTGACTGGCTGCTCTCTGCCATCAGCACAGAACTTGCTCAGCATAGCCATCTGCCTGAGTCGTTGGACTAGATAGCTGAGGTCCCATTCCTCCCCCACTACTAGTAGAGTGCACCAATCGTCGGGTACGCAGGCTTTGAGGCGCTGCTTGAGGTGATCCTCCCACTCTTCTGGCCGGCCGGGCCATCCCTTGGCCACTAGCCACCGGCAGTCGGCGTAAAACTCGTCGAACAGTTCCGTAGTCCAGTTCCACCTTTTCATGTGAAAATCGCGCTGGTAGCCCCACACAGGTCGAGAGATGCAGTTGACGGCTTCTAGGACGCCCACTAAGAGCTCGAAATCGCAGTCCGACCTGTACACCGTCAGTGTTTGCTCCGCGAGCTGATAGGGTGGCCCTGCGAGGACAGTCACGAGCTGGTCGGTCCAGAGGTCTTGGGGAATGTCGAGGCTATCTAGCATTCGGCGCACCGACCGCATGAACGCGTCGAAGTCCCTCTCGTCGCGGCCGTAGCCTCTATAGGGAGCTATTGTGGACAGAGCTTTCATCATGTCCATTCGTTCTTTCCTCTGTTTCAAGTCGAGAGGACCGACCGTTCGATTGGCGCCCCCTCCTGCCGTTGTGCCGGCGCCGGGCGCTGCGAGGAGCGAGGGCTGCGCCGTTTGATAGGCCGGAACTGTAGTCGCCGATGGCTGGCCAAACAACGTGTGGGGAAACGAAACTCCTCTTGCGGTCGAAGTTCTGAGGGGTGGTTGGGGGGTGTTGACTAGAGTTCGTGATTTGCGTTTTATCGGGATCGGGATCGGGACTGGGCTCTAGTGATCGGGATCGGGATTGGGATTGGCGTTTCTTGAAGTGCGGGATCGGGATCGGGATTTGGATTTTTGAATTTGCGGGATCGGGATCAGAATCGGGATTTTCGATTTTCGAAAAATTGGGACTGGAATCGAGGCAAGCCTGGCTATGTTTATGTACAAGCATGCTTCCATGCTTACACACATGGAAAGAACGCCTAAAACGAGCGTTTCGTACGACTAATTGGCTTTAGAATAGCTAAAACAAACATATTTTGGACAAAATTAGCCCATTTCGGATCTATTTTGGAGACGCGGGATCCCGTTTTCTGAATTTCCCAATCGGGATCGGGATCGGGATTGGCATTTCTCAAAGTGCGGGATCGGGATTGGGATTGCGATTTTTGAATTTGCGGGATCGGGATCGGGACTGGGAAAATGGGTCGGGATCCCGTTTCGGGATCCCATTTTTGGGATCCCGCACGAACTCTAGTGTTGACCACTGGGGGAACAGAGTGCGCAGGCGGCGCGGGCGGAGGTCTCCACAAGTTTCGCAGTGGCACCGCCAGAGGGAGGGAGGGCATCGGGACGCCCGTCTGGAGGAGACTAACGAGTGACGACAACTGGGTCTGCATCAGCTCCAACCTGTCCTCCATCTTGCTCAACCGCTGCCCCGAACCGTCTGTTACTGTCGTTCGCCCGTTATTCCTGTTAGCGTACTGCGCGTTCAGCTGTAGATACTGCTCTCTCTGCTGTTGATCAGTCAGATTCACAGTCGGAGTGTTCGATCGGCCCGTCGTCCCACCGTTTTGCTGTCGATTCTGCTCCGAGCCTAAGAACCTGCGAGTTCTGGCTGCCGCGTCTTCAGTTGCGCCTTGCGGACCAAGCCCGTTCGCTGAATTTGCCGCGTTGTCGTCACTGGGACTCTGCTGGCTATTCAGTAACTGCTGCTGCCGACGACGCGCCTGTTCTTCCGCTATAGCCTGCTCTCGCTTCGCTTTCAGCTCATCCGCTTTATCGAGAAGCTCTTGTTCGGTGAACGCGGTGGCATCTTGGGATAGACAGAAGTTACAAAAGAAGCGGGGTCTGTCCGTTCTGACTGGATTCTTCACGTTCGTCGCCTGGCAGCACTGTGAGTGGGTGAGCTTACCGCAGACGCATTTGTAGAATTTGGTACTCGCCGCCCCGTGTGTTACCACTTCGTACCCACAGAATTCGCATTCGTAGTTGATTTCCTCCACCGTTGACATGACAGACAGACTTGGTGTTCAGCTCTCAGCGGGAAAAAACTCGATTCGTACGCAGTTCTTGCCTAGCACTGCGATTAGAAACGCTGCACACCTTGACCGCTGGGTTCCTGCCTCCTAGGGTTCGTCGTTGACGCTGAAGCCCACGAATTCCTGTTCCTCCTGAGCGAGTCGGGGCAGGCCGTGGGGCAACCCTTGCGGCTGCCTCCGGCGCTGTAGCCGAGTCCCCTCTCGTTTAGACGGCCGAACCGTTCGCTCTTCCTTGGCGAGAAGAAGGGAATTAGACACGAAAAACACAGATCACGCCAAATTGGTGGCCGGTCCAGGCGCCTCACAAGTGATACAGCGATTATGGCCGATTTACAGAACTCAGGCAAGAAATACGACACTTCCTTGAACTCGTGCTCGCTGTTGGAGTTGAACTGCGTGTCGAAACGGTGAAGGAAGGCGGCGAGGGGCGACTCTGAGAGCCCCGAGCTTCGAGAACGCTTCTTCACGTTACACACAGTTACACAGTTTCACAGAAGCGATACAGCGAGTTTCTTGAAGCGAAAGTCAAAGACGAAGAATCACTACACTGAATGGGACACTGCGGACGACGATGAAATACGTCGGCGGCGTGGGCGATTCAAACATTCAAAAGTCACTAAATTCGAAATCCGCCCTAACGCGCCACGAGTTTGAATTACGGTAGCGTAGATCTTCAAACGGGGCGAGGTAGGCGGGCGAAGCGACACGGCGGGACAGTCGGCCGACAGGTAGGCGGGACGGGATACTGTAGTACCGTTACACAGGGCGAGCCTCTGAATGACAAGGAGGAAGCGAGCACACGAATTTGTCGTCGAAAACCGTCAAAAAGAACGCAAAAACGAAAAGGGCGAATGGCTACGTGCCAACAAACAGCAGCAGCCGCCGCAGCCGAGTCAGAGACAGCCGATTGCGCTTCCCCTGAGCCAGACTCCGCCTATTGTCTGCTGAGAAACGAGCCCTACTCGAGCGGCAGTCTGAAGAAGCAGCAGCAGGACCGCTCTCTGGAGGAAGCTCCGCCGCTACCAGTCAAAGTGATTGTGACGCCACCTGCGATGCGCCGTCAGCCGCCGCCGGCGGCCGTGGCCGAGACGAACTTCGTCAGAAGGCCGCCTGCGCCAACGGCGACGGGAGGTGACAGCAGCGTTCCAACTCTCGGCCGGACCTGCTGCACGACCAGGTGTTCAGCGAGCGGCCTCGCTGTCGCTATCGCTACGTCAGGTGAAAGAAGCCCCATGCCGGGAACTAATGTGGCAATTCGTTTGCGCTCCGGGTGTAATTCTTATAATGTACTAGCCGTTCCTTCCTGTTGCAGAAGAATTCCTGAGATCTGAATAGCATGGAATGTAGTCAATGGCCGTAATGTCCTGTTGCATGATCTGTCCTGTTCAAAGTCTGTCCGTTGCAAGGTCGGTCCTGTTGTGAGCCAACGGCGCTGTAAGCAGGGCATCATTAAGATACCCTGCATTCTTTAAGTTCCTCTGGCGCGTATATAGTCTAGCACATTTCGTCTGTATTCTAGTATCTCTGTCAGTAGTCTGTCTTTGAATGAACTATACCTTTCAACCTTTGTCTGTAGTCATCACGTCTCGTCTTGTCGAAGTCGTCCAGGTCGTTCGAGCGGACAAGTTGTGGGAATTGGTGTCGCGCTCAAGACAAGTGCTCGAACAACGCTGCAACCCTCGAGTGCTCCAGTTCCAGTTAGAAGTACACGCTGCCGTGACGCTGTTGTGAACCCTGGGCCGGGCTGAGAACTAGCCGCTTACAGCGCTGGTCGCCTCGCTCGCGCGCCGCAACGTCCGTCCTGTTCATTGTCAAGGTCTGACCTGTTGCAAGATTTGTCCTGTTGAAGGGTCTGTCCTATTGCAGGGTATATCCTGTTGCAAGGTCTGTCCTGTTGCAAGGTCTCTCCTGTTGCAAGGTCTGTCCTGTTGAAAGATCTGTCCTGTTGAAAGATCTCTGTTGCAAGGTCTGTCCTGTTGCAAGATCTGTCCTGTTGCAAGATTTGTCCTGTTGCAAAATCTGTCCTGTTGCAAGATCTGTCTTGTTGCAAAATCTGTCGTTGCAAGATTTGTCCTGTTGCAAAATCTGTCCTTTTGCAAGGTCTGTCCTGTTGCACGATCGGTCCTGTTGCAAAATCTGTCCTGTTGCAGAAGGTCTGTCCTGTTGCGAGCCAATGGCGCTGGTCGCCTCGCGCGACCGTCCTGTTGCCACGTCTGTCGTGCTGCAAGATTTGTCCTGTTGTAAGATCTGTCCTGTTGCAAGATCTGTCCTTTTGCAAGATTTGTCCTTTTGTAAGATCTGTCCTGTTGCAAGATCTGTCCTGTTGCAAGATTTGTCCTGTTGCAAGATTTGTCCTGTTGCAAAATCTGTCCTGTTGCAAGGTCTGTCCTGTTGCACGATCTGTCCTGTTGCAAAATCTGTCCTGTTGCAGAAGGTCTGTCCTGTTGCGAGCCAATGGCGCTGGTCGCCTCGCGCGACCATCCTGTTGCCACGTCTGTCGTGTTGCAAGATTTGTCCTGTTGTAAGATCTGTCCTGTTGCAAGATCTGTCCTCTTGCAAGATTTGTCCTTTTGTAAGATCTGTCCTGTTGCAGGGTCTGTCCTGTTGCAAGATCTGTCCTGTTGCAGGGTCTGTCCTGTTGCAAGATTTGTCCTGTTGCAAAATCTGTCCTGTTGCAAAGGTCTGTCCTGTTGCGAGCCAACGGCGCTGGTCGCCTTGCGCGACGATCCTGTTGTAACGTCTGTACTGTTGCAGCGTCCTGTTGCAAGCTAATGGCGCTGACTGCCTCGCGAACGCGCCGTACAAAGCGGCGCACAACACAAATGCTAAGAGCGGGCCGATTGTGCTGTTGCAAGATCTGTCCTGTTGCAAGCGAAATAGTCGCTGAAGCGGCTAGAATTGCCTGCGCGAGCATTGTCGTACTGTTCGGCTCTGTTGCAATTGCACATTGTAAGGTTCTCTGTTGTACCGCGCACTGCCGCACTGTTGGCTTTTGCAAGGCTCTGCTACCGTGCATTGCTGTACTGTTCAGGCAAAGCCTGCGTTGAAGGCAAGCAGCAACAGGCGACACTGGCCGTGCAGCCGTCGATCGATCGAAGCGAGCGAGCTTCTCTGCGGGACGCCGTTGGCGTCCTGCTGGCTTCCTAGCGCGCGCGTGCTGAAGCGTCGCTTGGCGAAGTGCTAGCTAGGCAAGCGCATGCTGAAGCGTCGCGTGGCGAAGTGCTAGGAAGGCAAGCGTACTCGGACAGACAGACAGACAAAACACCTAGCTAGCTTAGTAATGTAGACTAGAGCCTTTAGCCCGTAGGAGAATCTCTATGGTCAATAGCATATGGGTAATCTGCAGAGCATGAAGGAGATAACGCAATCATCGAATTCAGTGCACTGTAGGACAGTACAGTTAGATCTCAAGTCATTAGACCCTGTGCCATTGTCAGTGCCTATGTTTAGAATCTCGCCAGCTCCTGTGCCTGTAAATACGCAATAGATGCTTGGTTTTAGCCTGTAGACAATTGGGTTTAGCCCATAGGACATTTCAGATAGATCTGAAATCATTCGACCCTGTGCCCCTGCCAGTGCCTACATTTAGAATCGCGCCAGCTCATGTGCCTGTGAATACACAGTAGACTCTTGGGGTTAGCCCGTAGACATTTTGGTTTAGCCAATAGGGAATTTCAGACAGATCTCAGGCCATTTGACACTGTGCCCCTGCCAGTGCCTGCATTCATGCTCGCACCAGCTCCCGTGCCTGTAAATACACAATAGATACTTGGGACATTTGGCCTTAGCCTGTAGGAGATTTCAGATAGATCTAAAGACATTTGACATAGATCCAAAGCAGTTTGATGCTGTGCCCCTGCCAGTGCAGGCAGTGCCTGCGAATACACTTTGGAGACTCAAAACGATAACTCTGTCATGAGTGGTGACACTGTATAGCGCTTTTGCCATGAAATCAAACGTCAATCACAGCGTGTGGTGCCTTCTGTGCTCAGAATGTACTGGTGCAGTCGATATTTTCGAAATAATGTGGAATTTAGTCATCGGCCAAAGTTGTAAAAGCAAAGATGCAAAACCGCGTGCTCTGACGGTCAGTTTAAGCTATAGATCATCGCGAACCGACAACTGTGCCCCTGCCAGTGCCTGCATTCATGCTCGCACCAGCTCCCGTGCCTGTAAATACACAATAGATACTTGGGTTTAGCCCGTAGACATTTGGCCTTAGCCTGTAGGAGATTTCAGATAGATCTAAAGACATTTGACATAGATCCAAAGCAGTTTGATGCTGTGCCCCTGCCAGTGCAGGCAGTGCCTGCGAATACACTTTGGAGTCTCAAAACGATAACTCTGTCATGAGTGGTGACACTGTATAGCGCTTTTGCCATGAAATCAAACGTCAATCACAGCGTGTGGTGCCTTCTGTGCTCAGAATGTACTGGTGCAGTCGATATTTTCGAAATAATGTGGAATTTAGTCATCGGCCAAAGTTGTAAAAGCAAAGATGCAAAACCGCGTGCTCTGACGGTCAGTTTAAGCTATAGATCATCGCGAACCGACAACTGTGTCTAGAGCTAGAGCGTTTACAGACTGACAAACAGACGGACAGACTTAGGCCGCTTAGTAATATAGACTAGAGCCTTTAGCCCGTAGGAGAATCTCCATGGTTAATAGCATATGGGTAATCTGCAGAGCATGCAGGAGATAACGCTGTGACACGCCGATTTTCTGGGCGTGTCAGCAGGTTCTTTAGCTCTTCAACCATTCCCAACTCCAAGACTAAAGCAAGCAGACAATGAGCAAGCTTAAGTAGCGTCGCGCTAACCCAAACACTAACGGCGAGCGTGAGAATGAGAACTGCGTGAAACACCATGAAACAGACCAAAACAGCATAGAGATCATTGGGAAACCAAAACAAACAAAAGCGCGCAATGAGATTCACCACGAGAATGTGAGAGCGCTGAGAGCGCCCGTCACATCTCCCCTTCCTTTGGAAAAAGCTAAGCTACAGACCTAAAACAGCAAGCATGGAACAATTCCTAGAATTAGCGGCCTTCACTTTTCACTTTTTCACCATGTTCTTGTCTGGCTGGATGGACGTGGCCGCTGTGGTGGTGGTGGTGGTGGCTCAGTTGGGAAGCGTCCATGATGGAAACAGTCCTTGAAGCCTCTGCGTGTCGACTGGCACTGCGGGGTGGGTCCACTGATGCGCACACTCGCGCCCAAGAAGCTCCGCTCAGGGGGAGCACACCTGTACGCTCGCTGGGCCGCTGACGCCGCTGTCGCCTCTCAGGAGCAGTTCCACACAGAATGGGCCGCCGTCGCCGCTGATGGGCTGCTGACACCCCTCGAAACCTGGACCGCTGTCCCCTTGGCCCCTTGCTCCTGGTCGCTTCTCCCTCGCTCTGGACGTGGCCGTGTTGCCCGCTTGGCACTGGAAAGGTTGGCATTGGAAAAAGGTGCCACTGATGCCAACCTGAGAGGGGGGCGCCGTCCTTGCTTCTTGTGATGACCAGGGGTCTTCTCTGAAAGCGTGATGTCGCCTGGCCTTGTTCTTCTTGCCAAAGCTTCCAACTGGCCAGTGAGCCTGGAGAAGGGATCCTGCTGTTGGGACCTTGACAGGCCCATCCTGTCTCGGACACCAATTTTGTGACACGCCGATTTTCTGGGCGTGTCAGCAGGTTCTTTAGCTCTTCAACCATTCCCAACTCCAAGACTAAAGCAAGCAGACAATGAGCAAGCTTAAGTAGCGTCGCGCTAACCCAAACACTAACGGCGAGCGTGAGAATGAGAACTGCGTGAAACACCATGAAACAGACCAAAACAGCATAGAGATCATTGGGAAACCAAAACAAACAAAAGCGCGCAATGAGATTCACCACGAGAATGTGAGAGCGCTGAGAGCGCCCGTCACAACGCAATCATCGAATTCAGTGCACTGCAGGACACTACAGTTAGATCTCAGGTCATTAGACCCTGTGCCATTGTCAGTGCCTATGTTTAGGATCTCGCTAGCTCCCGTGCCTGTAAATACACAATAGATGCTTGGGTTTAGCCCGTAGTCACTTGGGTTTTGCCCGTAGAACACTTCAGATAGATCTAAAGACATTTGACATTGTGCCCCTGCCAGTGCCTACATTTAGTCGCACAACAGCTCCCGTGTCTGTAAATACACAATAGACGCTTGGGTTTAGCCCATAGACACTTGGGTTTAGCCCGTAGGAGTTCAGATAGATCTAAACGCATTTGACACTGTGCCCCTGCCAGTGCCTGCATTTATGCTTGCACCAGCTCCCGTGGCTGTAAATACACAATAGACGTTTGGGTTTAGCCCATAGACATTTTGGTTTAGCCAAGAGATTTCAGATAGATCTGAAGACATTTGACACTGTGCCCCTGCCAGTGCCTGCATTTATGCTCGCATCAGCTCCCGTGCCTGTAAATACACAATAGATAGTTGGGTTTAGCCCGTAGACATTTGGGTTTAGCCATAGAAGATTTCAGATAGATCTAAAAACATTTGACATAGATCCAAAGCAGCTTGATGCTGTGCCCCTGCCAGTGCATGCAGTGCCTGCGAATACACTTTGGAGTCTCACAACGACAACTCAGTCATGAATGGTGACACTGTAAAGCACTTTTGTCGCGAAATCTTACGCCAATTGCATCATGTGGTACCTTCTGTGGTCAGAATTTACTGATGCAGTCGATATTTTCGAAATAATTTGGGATTTAGTCATCAGTCAAAGTTCTAAAATAGGAGGTGCAAACCTACATGTTACGACGGTCAGTTTAAGCTATAGATCATCGCGAACCGACAACTGTGTCTAGAGCTAGGGCGTTTACAGAGTGACAAACAAACAAACAAACAAACAGACGGACAGACTTAGGCCGCTTAGTAATATAGACTAGAGCCTTTAGCCCGTAGGAGAATCTCTATGGTCAATAGCCCATGGGCACCTGTAGGACATTTGAGATAGCCCTCAAGTCATTTGACAATGTGCCCCTGCCAGTGCCGACATTTACTACTGCACCAGCCCCCATGCCTGTAAATACACAATAGACACTTGGCTTTAGCCCATAGACAATTGGGTTTAGCCCGCAGGACAGTTCAGATAGATCTCAAGTCATTCTACCCCGCACCCCTGCCACTGCCTACATTTAGGATCGCACCAGCTCCAGTGCCTGTAAATATGCAGTAGATGCTTGGGTTTGGCCTATAAACATTTGGGTTTAGCCCATAGGACATTTCAGATAGATCTCAAGTCATTCGACCCTGTGCCCCTGCCAGTGCCTACATTTAGGCTCGCACCAGCTCCCGTGCCTGTAAATACACAATAGACACTTGGGTTTAGCCCGTTGACAGTTGGGTTTAGCCCGCAGGACATTCATTTCAGATAGATCAAAAGTCGTTTGACATAGATCCAGAATAGTTTGATGCTGTGTCCTGCCAGTGCATGCAGTGCCTGCGAATACACTTTGGGGGTCTCACAGCGACAACTCTTTAGTGAGTGGTGACACTGTAAATGCCCCGCACTACGATTTGAAGTTGATGTTTTGCGTGTTGTGGCGTGCAGTGCGCGTCATTGCCACTGTGGCCGCCATTTGAATCATCATGGTTTAGCAGAATTGTGCACCTCACAGTTGAAATTGTCGAAATTTTATGGAATTTAGGCATCGGTCAAAGTTCTAAATGCACTTATGCAAAACTACATGTTCAGACGGTCAGTTTAAGCTATAGATCATCGCGAACCGACAACTGTGTCTAGAGTTATGGCGCTGACAAACAAACAAACAAACAAACAAAAAGACGGACAGACTCTAGGCCGCTTAGTATATGCTGAGTGCTGACAAACAAACAAACAAACAAACAAACAGACGGACAGACTCTAGGCCGCTTAGTATATAGGATATGCAAAACTACATGTTCAGACGGTCAGTTTAAGCTATAGATCATCGCGAACCGACAACTGTGTCTAGAGTTATGGCGCTGACAAACAAACAAACAAACAAACAAACAGACGGACAGACTCTAGGCCGCTTAGTATATAGGATCGTTGTCGTGTGCTGATCTTATTCGTAAGTTTTGCTCGTTAGGGTTGTGCTACCGTATCTCAACTGCCTTTCTATCTTGAAAGTTGTTATTGCTGTGCTGCGCTTTACGTGTGTACTGCTTTGCGCCAGTTTCTGCCGTGCCGCCGGGGTTGTTTTGGTGTGGCTTGCGTTTGATAGCGGCGCGACTCGTTGAACTTTGTTCTCTCTTTCTCGTCGTCGTCTGCGAACGCGCGCGATGCCCACTCGGCAAGAAGTTGCAATGGCCACTGCCACTGCCGCCGATTAGCCCCCCCCCCCCCGTTTTAGACAACTAATCCATTCTAAGCCCGCAAAAGTTGTTTGAGGTTTCTCTTCTCACCATGCGTGTGTGACGGCGTACACTACTCGGACCGCACTTTATTTGGAACTACAACCACACCATACCGAAATGTCGCAAACCGATGAGATACGCCCTTTCCATGTTTCTGTTTACCCTTTTAAATTACAAACAGACAGCAAACTGGGCCAGTTGCAAATGCTAAAATGCGATTGAAGGGTGCTCTGCTCATATACTTGAAAACGCCGTAACTTGATATAGACACAACCGATTTGGACCATTCTTGTTGCGTTGTAACGAGATTTTGCCGCTCTTTCTTGTCATCAATGATATAGGGTCCCCAAAGGGGTCTTGCTATGTGGTTGTCGGCTTATCGCTTGCTTGTACTGGAGGTTGCAACCAACCATAGCGCCAGCAATAATTTGTCGACTTCGATGCCCTTTGGATATGTTGTAGTCCTCGACGAGAGAAAGAGTGAAGACCAGGCAAGTCGTCCGGGGGATGCAGTATACTCCACAAATTTGAACTCCTACGCACGGTGACTCATCTGCTGTTGTGGCCTCCCGACACTCCCAATCGGAAAACTAATGCCGAATTCGTGATCTACATCCCAGAATACCCCAGAATCAACATACAACACCCCTAACTTCCTATGGACTAGCAGAAACGAAATTCAGCAGTTGGGGGACGGTAGCATGCGATTTCGTCATAGATACGTTCAAACATCATCTAAACGCTAAACGAATGCCAAATTCGTAATCAGCGCCCCCGAAAACCCCGAAATCGAGCATAATATTGGCAAAGTCGATCCGACGGCCAAAATTCAAACCGGCGCGGCAGGGATACTGTAACTCTGCAAATTTGTCAAAAATACTTTTCTGGGCCAGATTTAAGCGCAGAATCGTTTGAAACCACTTTTGGAACTATTCGCCAACGCATTCGAGCGCTATAGACGCCGAGATGCGAAAATCGCAATTTTCGACCCCAGAGTCAAAAAAGTCGCAGTGTAAGAAAGTTTTTTGTGTTTCGCCCGATTTTCTCCGTTCATGGCTCATTCGATAGAGGACATCTGGGAAGGAGCAACAAGAGTGGTCTCGCCGCTCTAGCTGCTACCTAGCTCGCACAGCAGCCCGTCAAAGTTGACCCGGGGCCAAAAATCGCGAATTTTTCAAATTTGGCGCCAAAATGGGTCCCGCAGCGATCCAATTCTTTTTTTGCCAACCCGACACTATCGAGTACTACAACATATCAAAAGATAGTATATACTATTATATGCAACTTTTTCGAGTTCTACCTTGTAGTATGCCTTTTCAGTACTTTGAAAATTTAAATTTTTGAATTTCCCGCCAACGGGGTCCCGCAGCGTGACCCCGTTTGGTGTCCACCCTGCCCACTTACTAGGCCTACCCAACGCAAAAGACCGTTTGCAAATCGGCCGCTTCACGCGCGAACGCCGTTGACTCAAAGTTTCTGCGTTTCGCGCACAAACGCTATATACTCCACATTTTTTGTGGAGTATAAAAAATTCCGACCGCCTAGGCTGACGCGGCCTTGGGTTACGGTAGCCAAAAATCGTTTCCAGAGAATAACCAGCGTTTAAAAAAATCGTAGAAATCAGAGAGTTGCTGGATCAGGCCAGAAACAAATCAAATCAAATCGGCTGCGTTGGAATGTGCTGTGACAGTGCCGAGCATGTAAAATAGCTCAAGTTTAAGCTAAATCTAAATCTAACCCCTTATTTGACGCAACGATGTATACATCGTTGTCACTTCAGAGTGACATCACCTGGGAAAATGAGAAACAAATGTGAGAAATGGAAAATAGGTACACGTTTAGGAATCGCCATCCCTACTTGCTCGGGAGAATACACGTGTACTCTGCAGAGACTTTAGACTGCGTCACATTTGTTGGCTGCTTTGCATGCGCCAAGGAAACCGCGCAACTGAACAACACAGAGCATTACACGATGGCCACCTTGGTGGTGCTAGACATATACAGCTGTATACTGTGGTGAAGTTGCAGTTCCTTAGCTGGAACAAGGGAAACGTGCAGGAGAGCCTGCAGTGAAGCACTCCGACCAGAACGAGAGAAAGCAGACCGCCACTCACTTATCATGAGAAAGCAGACCGCCACTCACTTATCATGAGAAATCCAGTGCGACACATACATACCCACCCCCCTCCACCAAACCCCAACCAACACCTTTCCGCACTGCATTCCCTTCAATTCAGAAGTTTGAATGCGCGCGCAAATTTAAGTTACAACATAGTTTGAGCCGAGTACGGTAGAAGTTGCATTCAAATTTGAATGTCGGCATTAGGAAAGTGGCTGTTTGAAGGCAAAATCGACACAATGTGGAGAAACTAATAGCGAATTCGCGTTCCTCGCCGCGAAATACCCTAGAATCGAGACTTCAACTGTACAATCACCACACTTTCAGTTTCGTCAACGTAGGGCTTCAGTAGGTCGAAAAGCGGCAAAAACTCGCGAATCTTGATCCGAAACGCCAAAATAACGCCAGATTCGGCATCAGCGACCTAGAAAGCACCGGGATCGACTCCAACATTGATTTTGACCATCCGGGTGGAAATTCGAATTTTGGACGCGGCCGGGGTACGGTAGCCGAAAAAATATTTTTGAAAATCGATTCCGGATCAGTTTTCAACGGGGAATCGCGTGGTGCAGTCCATTTGGCCATAAATCATCGCAATCGGGCGCTAAAACGGCCGAAAGTCGAAAATTGAAATTTTCGACCCCCGACGGAGACCCGTTGCCAAATCAGAACTCAAGATTTCCGCGGCGGATTTCAGAGATTTTGGTCTTAAACAAAAGAGAACATGTTGATCTTGCCGATTGGAGATATCTTGCCCGATCCAACAACTCCCTGATTTACTCGGATTTTTAAAGGCAAATTTTTGTCCAAAAACCACTTTCGGCTACCGTAACCCAAGAACGCGTTGGCCGATTAGCTCGGGATTTTTTTCCGCTCTTCGTCTCGTCGAGGGCTATAACATATATACTATTCCAGAAATTCCAGCTGGGTGAACACCCTCCCAGTAAGTAAAAATTCAAATTTTTGAATTTTTCTCAAAAATTTTCCACCACGCAAAAAAACGAAGGCCCGAGCACCCATACTATCCCTCGAGAGCTATCGATTAAAAAAACCCCGTCCAAATCGGATGAGAAATGAGGCACGAAAGTGAGTGGCAAAAAAAGTTAGTCGGTGGCAGCTCCACTATAGCACTCCGCCCCTTTTGGGGTCGGAGTGCTAAAAATAGTCTGCTTGCTTGCGTCTTTTGCTACTTTGTGTAGTTGACCACACTCATCCCTCAACCATCATCACCATTAATGCACAATTTGGGCTTTATGCTATAGAGTATCGCCTATGGGCTAAACACTCTAGTTTAATCTAATGCCAACATGGCCAGAAGTAAAAAATTGTCACGTTGTGACTGCTGATTTGATGTTTCTGGCTCGATCCAGCAACTCCCTAATTTCTACGATTTTTTTAAACGCTGGTTATTCTCTGGAAACGGCTTTCGGCTACCGTAACACAAGGCCGCGTCAGCTTAGACGGTCGGAATTTTTCTTCGCTCATTCTCTCGTCGATGACTACAACATATCCAAAGAGCATCAAGATCGACAAATTATTGCGGGCGCTATGATTGGTTACAACCTCCACACCAAGCGAGCTACAACAACCAGTATAGCAAGACCCGTTTGGGGATCATATTATTAATGACAAGAAAGAGCGGCAAATCTCGTTACAACGCAACGAGAATGGTGCAAATCGGTTGTGTCTACGACAAGTTATGGCGTTTTCAAATACATGAGCTGAGTGTGAGTACTCTTCAATCGCATTTTAGCATTTGCAACTGGCCCAGTTTGCTGTCTGTTTGTAGTTTAACGGTAAACAGAAACTTGGAAAGAATCTCATCGGCCTGTGACATTTCGGTATGGTGTGGTTGTAGTTCCAAATAAAGTGTGGTCCGAGTAGTGTACGCCGTGTGTGACTCATGGTTTGACGTGAGTGAGTGCCGGCCGTTCTATTCTATTCGTCTGCCGTATGTTCGGCGAAAGGATGCCGGACTGAAAACCAATTGAAAGACGGTACCAGACCAGAGGGCCGCTTAGCCGCAGATTAGAATTGCGGTAGGTTGGCAACGCAACGCAACTGTCGCCATGTACGCAGAAGAATTGTTCCCGAGGAAGTTTCGGTCGCGTTCGCCGTCTGCGAGAGGAACGCCGACCGACCGTGGCGCCTTGTTCCGCTACTTGACGTTTGGAACGACCGTCTACTTTCTGGTTTGTTTGCTCCCTCTTTGCTGTGGATTTGGATGGATGGTCGTGCTTTACTGGGTTGGACACAAAGCCAAATAAAGTGTGCAGGGCAATTACCAAGCCAGGTTAGCAGCAGGTAGGCTAGACTTGGCCGTAGAAAGTGTCACCTAGTCTGTTATCCAGCGCACACTGTTAGTATGAACGAGGTGTTTTGATATGACCGTGATGGTGATGGTTTCGATTGACGTTCGAACCTATTGCTGTTGTGCTTGCCATTGTGATTGAAGTGTACTCGCTCCATTTGCGAATTGTACTTTAGGTGGTCGGCTTCGCGACCGTCGCCTTCGGCATCTGGATTCGGACGGACTACCGGTTCCGGGAGTTCCTCAGCGAGCGGTACAAGAACGTGGCCGGCGACCTGTGGTACGAGGCGCCCACTCTCTACTACGCTTCATACTCCATCATCGCCGTGGGAGCGCTGCTTGTGCTCAGCGGCTTCCTCGGCTGCTGCAGCGTCATCCGCGAGAGCCGCTCGCTTCTCACTCTGGTCAGTGAGCGCTTCTCGAGTTGCGCCCAAACCTCTCTGCTGGCGTTGGCTTCGCTTCACCGTCGCTCGCTTCCTTCAGTACTTCATTCTGGTGGCCCTTCTCTTCTTCGTCTGCCTGGGAGGCCTGACGACTCTCTTCGTCAGAAGCTACGACGTGGGTCCCTTTCTTTGGGCGCTTCCTTACCGCTTCAAGCTTGACGATGCTTACTCGAGTCGAGATTTCAGATTGAGAACGAGCTGTCGGACGCGCTGAGGTTCATGGTCGACAAGTACTACAACATCGGCGTGGCGCAGGAAGCGCTCGACGCTTTGCAACAGGCGGTCAGTCTACTACGACTTATGATGATGCAGGCTTCTGACTAGTCGTCGCTTGGTCTTCATGGCGTTCTATTGGTTTAGTTTCGGTGCTGCGGCATATCGGGATGCGAAGATTTTCAACACAGCGGTTATTCTACGGTCCCTAGGAGCTGCGACCAGAGCTGTGACGTAAGAAGATTGTTTCGCTGAATGCGTTAGTAGGCAGAACGCGCCATAATAATGGCAATCGCCGTCTTCAGGGCTGTCGCGATCGGATCTACCGCGCCCTTCGTCACGTTTTCGTGGCCATATGCGTCGTCTACGGCGGCGTCCTGCTTGCTCAGGTGAATCCATGCAGTGCCAAGCAGGCGTCGTGTGATGAGTGGAGTCTTGATAGGTCGGTCGTTATAGTTGGCTACCATGATCTCGACGATGTACCTCTGCTGCACCTTGGGCGAGGACAAGGAGGCCAGCTTCACCGCGCTGCGCTCCGAGTCGGCCCGCTGGAGCAACGGGCGCGCCTACCCTTCGACGATGGAGCGACTGCCGCCGCCTCCGATCGCCGCCCTTCAACAACAGCAGCAGCAGCAGCAGCTGCCACCGAGTCAGCGACAGCCGATCGCGCTGTCCTTGAGCCAGACCCCGCCCTATCGTCTGCTGAGAAACGAGCCCTACTCGAACGACAGTCTCAAGAAGCAGCAGCAGCAGCAGGAACGCTCTCTGGAGGAGGCTCCGCCGCTGCCGGTCAAGGTGGTGGTGACGCCGCCTGCGATGCGCCGTCAGCCGCCGGCCGTGGCCGAGACGAACTTCGTCAGAAGGCCGCCTGGCCCTACGGCGACGGGAGGCGGCGGCGCGAGATTCGGCAGTGGGCGAGCGTCGGCGAGGGCGCGCAAGCGTTACGACCAGCAGAGGACGCTCTACAGGAGTCAGCCCGATCTGGTGGACGCCTGGCTGAGGGAGCAGCAGCAGGAGAGGCCGCCTGCGATGGCCGCGACGCTGGCCAGAGCGGGCGCTTTACCCCACCCTCCTCCCTACTTCGACGGCGCCGCCATTGGACGCCAGCAGCGCTCCAACTCTCAGCCGGACCTGCTGCACGACCAGGTGTTCAGCGAGCGCCCTCGCTATGTCAGGTGAAGGAAACCCTATGGCCGGGAAGGGAACTAATGTGGCAATTCGCTTGCGCTCCTTGTTTAATCCAAATACTGTATCGTGGTCGCTGGCGGATCCTATTCGCAGGTTTTGTTCGTTATGGTTGTGCTACCGTATCCCAACTGCCTGTCTGTCTTGAAAGTTGTTATTGCTGTGTTGAGCCTTACGTGTGTACTGCTTTGCGCCAGTTTCTGCAGTGCCGCCGCGGTTGTTTTGGTAGGGGCTTGCGTTTGATAGCGGCGCGAGTCGTTGAACTTTGTTCTCTCTCTCGTCTTCGTCCGCGAACGCGCGCGATGCCTACTCGGCAAGAAGAGTGTTCGTCCGCCCGTTCGCCCTTTCGGCTTGGCGGCCGGTGCCTTCGCCTGGAAATGTTTTATACCTTGAGACACGGACCAAAAGGCGCATAGGCGGTTTTTCGGTTGTGTCGAAAGCGGCCTGCGTCTTCAATTCATCACTTGGGTCGCTGCGGTTGTGTGTGCGGTTAGTTCTTTCGCCCGTTGCGCCGCGGCCTGCGAGGGGGAAGTGTTAAGCGGTGCGCGCGGTTTTGCGCTGAAGTCCGCCCGCCCGTCGCCCGTGTGTCTGCTGCAGCAAGCCGTCGTCGCGCCCTTCTCGTCTGTTCAAACAATATATAACTGTTTGGATTTTCGGCGCCTGTGGTTCGTTCTTTCGTTCGGCGCTGCTTCTGCTTCGGTTATTCCGGGGGCTGCGGCGAGCGAGCAACCACTTGAACTGCTGTTTTCCCATTGTCTGTTGGGCGCGCGACCACGCGTTTTGTGTACCCACGCTCTTCCTGCGCATTGTTGGCCTACAAGATTGCAGTTCCGACTTTTCGGTAGCTGCTGCCTGTTCTCTGCTGTCATCAACTACCACTCGAGTCACTGCTGCTGCTTCGTACCGAGTTCCATCGTTGTTGAGTAAAGCTTGAAGAACCCTGCAGTTGGGAGTCCCGTTTGATAGCGTGATAGCGCTACGGTCGTTGCAGAGGCCGAGAACCGTTCTTGCCGTTGTCGCTGCGCTGTCGGGCGAACGTGTTTTTGCTTCTGCTGGCTCAGGCGGCGACGGCGTTCCGTTATCGTCTGGCCGCAAGCTGGGCGTTGTTGTTTGTCCTCTTTCCAGCCAGCCGGTCTCTTCTTTCCTTGGAACGAGAGAGAGTGAGAGAAGGACGGCGGAGGAGGAGGAAGAAGCCTACCGCCCAGTGCAGCTCCACCCAGAGAAGAAGGAGAGGAGGGGGGAAAGGAGAAACCTTGCCGCCGCGCCGCCATCCATACCAAGGAAGCAAGCAAGCGATGGCTCTCTGAAGATAAAAGCTGGCGTCTAGCTTGCTAGCGAGGAGCTGTCACTGTTTGCCCAGTGGGGGGAGAGGAGGAGGAGACAGCGGGTCGGGAGAGGGGCTGCTGCTGCTCCCGTAGAAGACGTCGTCTCCAGGTGCTGGCGCGCCCGCGCTATCTTTGTTGTCTTTGGAAGGGGGGGGGGCTTCTAACTTGGGTTGGCAAGGTTGGGGTTCGGTTTCTACTCGGCTCGAAACGGTTGCAGCGGTGCTTGTTTTCGTCTGGTCTGGAATGCACGTGTGTTGAGTGGGTTAGGGTATACGGTAAAAGGGGAAGTGGAGTGGCGTGAGCTAGCGGCGGCCTAGAGACGAGCCAGGCCGGCATCCGCCCGCTGAAGTCTGCCAGCTCGCTTGAATGTCTACCTACCTGCCTTGGCGATGTGATGAAAACGCGAGTCGTCAAAGGTTTACGGCCGTCTGTGCAAGTCGGTTCGCCGGGGCGGCGACGGCGTCCGCTGCCCCATTTGCGTCTTTGTCGCGACTGGCCGGCGATTGCGATGCGTCGTCGCCGTCTTCTGTTGGCGTGTTTCTCGCCAAGTTTTTTTCCGGGTCTGCTTTGGGCGACCGAAAAACTTGACTCCCGGGCCCGTCGTCGTCGGCGTGTCGCCGACGTCTGACTGAACAACGAAGGTTTCGCCACATCTTTTGTGCGCCCGCCCGCCATTTCGCACGCAACTTGGCACACCCATGCAGTCAAAGTGAGCTTCCTCGCTTCGCTCCGTTGTTGCGTCGTCGTGAAGGCTGTGTGGTGGCGCTTGCTTGGTGCGCGCGCCCACATTTGTCATTGTCACTACATAGATGCGCGCTGGCGAATCGGTCGGTTCGTATGCCAGCGTTTGGAGCAGGTTTGCTTGGCCGATTCGGCGGCAACACGGCGCAGACGGAGGAAAAACTCGCAGAGAGCTGCCTACGTGATTTTGGTCTGCTCGCTACATGCTGCGACGCATGCATCCGTCAACAGTATTGCGTATACAATGCTGAGACTGGACGCATCGGCGCACCTAACAACTCGGACGAAGGCGAGCCTCGCAAGGGTGTTGGCTGTCTCGTCTTTCTAGAAGTTGCCAGTTGCGATTTCCTGGCTAATAAGCCTGCCCAATCTGGCAAGTGAATGGCTTGGCTACCGTGTACCTCTCCCCATCTCGTGCCTGCTCCGTTTGAGGTTCGGAATGTACTGACGCTAGCCTTGGATCGTTTCGAAGGCGCTGGCGGCGGTTTCTGTTCACGTTCGTTCGCACTCAAGGAATCGCCACAAGGCCAGCTGATGCCGGCGCCAGAGCCGCACCACGCGCGCATAGCCTTCCTACTCTATGCCGGCCGGGCCGCTGCCGACGTCGCCCACTCGCGTCTGCGTCCCGGGCCATACTGGCTTCGCTCGTTCTCGCTCTCCCCACCCCACCCCCTTCCTTCGCCGCAGCATCCGCTGGCGGCCGCCCGCTCTGTTTACACGACACGGCACGGGCGGGAAAGGGGTTCAAAACATCGATCGGCGGGCCACGCCCCCTCTCGTCCGCCAATGGTCGGCCGTCGACGTGTTCGGAGGGGCCAATTGACGGCCGACGCTCTGTGTCTGTTTTTGTTTTGCCCCAGTCGTGCTGGCGGTCGGTCGGCGGGCGCATTGCGCCCGGCCAGGAAACCTCGGCAGAGGTGGCGGCGGTTTCCTTCGCTTTGTGTGCGTGCGTGCGTGCGTGCGTGTATTTTCGCACGACCGACCAACCCATCGACGTCCTCGTGTGGGCAACCTTTTTCGCTCGCTCCAGTCGAGAATCTCGTCATTCACTGCGGGCGTTCATTTGCGCCGCTCCCCCCGTCCCAACTTCACCGCATTCGCTGCCTATGTGTGTAGTACACAGGTGGGTAACAGGTCAATCATCCTGTTGCGCATGCACACGTCACACCCAGTAGTGAATCGCACCGGCAAGCGTTCCTACGCGCTTTCTACGAAGGGAGCGTCGTTTGCTCCGAAATTTGTCAGTCGACGCATACTAAAGGAAGTGAGCTTTTGGTCTATTCGAGCGATCGTGCTGTTTGCTGGACCACCTGGACAATAACGGTTGTTGCCGGTTCTCGACAACGGCGTTTTCTTTTCACCTTGTTCACGTTCGCACTTCTCTCGTCTCTACTGTCGCGTCTTCGTCATTGGGAGCGGTAGTCTGGTTAGTCTGTGGCCGCCTGTTCGTTTCTGCTGTCTCTCCCTCTTCCTCCCTCCGTCTTCCCGTCGCCCCAGCAGCAGCCGACTCAGTGAAGCGGCTCCGCCCGGCATCAGTCTTGCGCCCTCTTCGAGCCGAGCTCCCGCCCGCTCCTCGGCCATTCTTCTCCTTCGTAGTCGTCGCTCACTCCCCCACTCACCCCTCTCCACCCGCTTTGCCAACTCCCCCCCCCCCCCCCCCCCCCCCCCCCACACCTCCGTCGCCGTCCCATGTCGACTGAGTGCACACAGCAGAGCTCTTGGCTGCCTCCTCCACCCACCCACCCGCCTTCCCGCCGCTCGGGTCTCCGCCTTCCCGCAGCCGCGCGATCTCGCCGCGACGGCCGGCCTGCTGGCGCGCGCTCCCTTTAGTTGCGGCGGCGACGACGCAGAGCAGACCGCGCCGCGCACTCGGTGGTGAGGCTGGTTGCGGCGAAGGCGCATCACCATCGACCGCGCTGTGGAAGTCGTCAGTTCGAAGTGAAACGGCCGACCAAAAGACACATAATCACCTTCAGCGCGGTCTTCGAGCTGCGACACCCTTGGAAGCAGCAAGCAACTTCTCTGGCCATCTCAGTTGGACAGCCAGATCAAATCTCCGCCTAGAGCATCTGGCCACACGCACTTGGGTATTCACCGGCTCTCCATCCAGACAGCAATAGCGTCAACTTTGCCGACAGATGCCTACTCGATCGACTTCCTAGGGCGTATCGGTTGGTTCTGTCTCTTGAGACCGTTCTACGTATTACGCACGAAGCCACGGTGCGGGACGGTTGCCTTGCAGGGGCGCCATAGACGGCTTCAACTGCACAACACCGCCTGACGAGCATGGTGGAAGGGGAGGAGTCGTCAGGGACATCGAAGAAGAAGGCGGAACCGGCCGACTCCGAGCGCGAATCGATCAGCTCCCCCGGCGCAGGAGGTGGACAGTCGTCGCTGGTGATCGACGAAAGCGCCGGCGGCGGCGATGACGAGGTCGCTGACGGCGAGCGTCGAGTCAGTCTGCTGGACGAGGGGATGGGAGGGCGGAGGAGCTTCGGCTGGGTGGAGGTGGAGAAGGCGGGCCGACGTCACGAGTACCGCATCGCCAAGGAGCGCCTGGTGGTGGGGCGGGAGTCGAGCAGTCATCCGGCCGACATCGTGGTCGAGGAGAACAGCTACGTGAGTCGGGGCCACCTGGTGCTCACGAGGAGGGACGGCGACGGCCGCTGGACGCTCCACTGCAACGGCAAGAACGGCATCTTCGTCAACGGCCAGCTAGTCAGGAGGGGCGTCTCCCCCACCACCATACCGTCCAGGTAGACGCCCGGCAGGAACATTCTTTGACGCAGTACTGCATTCATCTTACGCTGTTCGTTCTCGTTCCTTCAGCTGCACACTGCGCTTTCCGAGCACCCAAGTGACGCTTCGCTTCCGGGCCGACAGTCCATCCACAGCCTCTTCCGGAGGAGACCAAACGGGCGACAGTGGCTTCGTATCTCTTCGGGAACTTTCACCCACGTCGGTTATTCTTCTTCTTTGTGATCGTCGTGCTTTGCTGTTCGGAGGCTACTTCCTGTCTTCCAGTGAAACGGGTCCATCAGCAGCAGCAGTCGGCGGCGGCGACTGCAGTCCGCCGGCGACGGCCGCCTGTTCCGTCAGCGGTCGCGCTCTCAACGGCTCGTCGTCGTCTTCGACTCTGTCCGAGCCGTCGCTGGTCGACGGCCACCTCGCCGCCAAACTCGGCAGCCTCAGCGACAACGGCGATAGCAATGGGGCGCGAGACGCCGCCGCCGCCGCCGTTGGCGCTGCCTTCTCTTCTTCTTCTTCTTCTTTAAACGGCAACGGGTCTCAAGCTGCAGTCGACGCCAGTGGCGGCGACGGCAAACTTCAGGAAGATAAAACTTCGGGTGGGTGCAAGCAACAGCGGCGCACGTGCGACGAGCTCTCAGTTCGTAGGCTCTGGCGACTCGATTGCATCATATATGCTAAGCGCGTGGTACCTCTCCCTTACGAACAACGCAGCGCATCAGTTCCTCGTTTCCAGGTGGTGGTACGCTAGGCGGCTGTGAAGAGAGTGTCGTCGTCGTCGGCGGAGGAGGAGGAGTGGTAGTGGGAGTGGAGGAGCGGGAGAAGCCGCCCTACTCCTACGCGCAGCTGATCGTGCAGGCGATCATGGCGCAGCGCGACCGCCAGCAGACGCTGAGCGGCATCTACGCCTTCATCGCCAGCCGCTACCCCTGGTACAACGGCCAGAGCGACAAGGGCTGGCAGAACTCCATTCGGCACAACCTCTCGCTGAACCGCGGCTTCTACAAGGTGGCCAGGAACGAGGAGGACCCCGGCAAAGGGAACTTCTGGCGCATTCGCGCAGACTGCGAGGACGCGTTCGTGCGCAGCGCCTACAACCCCAAGAAGAGCAGCAGGGCGGGACTCAGTCACAAGACCTCCTCCACCAACAGTCCCGCCGCCTACAGGTGGGCAGTAGGCATTGGAGAACGTTGGATTCCTTCCAGGACGATGTTTGAAGGTGTCACTGGGTTACTGTATTTGCTGGTTGAAAGGGGTTTACGGTCTCGCTCCTTTATAAACGGAGTGCGTGAATGCTTTGATGAAGAAAGGTGTCGTCCAATCGTTGTGTCGCTGCCAGAGTGGGGAAAAGCTTTGAGGACTGCCATTCCTCCTTTCCCACTAGTATTGTACCCGTACATCACTATTTCTATTATTATATCATTAGTAGTTGTACCTGATATTATGCAGGTCGATGCCTTCATCTCCTGGGACATACGTCGACGTGGAAACGGTGGACGAAGATCCGCAGGACAAGACTGATGGACTCTGCAACGGCGACGCCTCGGGCGGTGAAGGTTCTCCCAGCAATTCCCTCCCTGCCGCAGGCACGTTGTAGATTTGTGTGGGTGCTACCTCGCTCACATTAGGCATAAAGTAACTGACGCTTCTTTCAGTGGAGCCGCTGACGACGGAAACGACGAAGGCGAATCCTCTGACGCTGGAGACGTCCAGCCATGCGATCACCAAGTTCGAACCTGGCGGCTCCAACTCGCCGACTACTGCTGCAGCGCCGTCGAACTCGAAGAGCCCCGAAGGAGTGCCCGCCCGCAAGATCGCCGGCGCCGCACCCCCGCCGACGTTGGGCCTGCCGTTGATCGCAGCGGAGGAGCCAGAGCGGCCGGCCCATCCTTCAGTTGCACAAAATCAAAAGAACAACATGTTCAACTTCCCCACGACGACGCCCGCCGCCGCTCGGCCTCCCGATGAAGAAATGGCGAATTTGGCGAAGCACTGGACCCAAAGCGCGCCCTGTAGCCCCAGGGCCTTCGTCCCGCCGCTGGCTGGCAGTCTGGCACGAAGAGGTGGACCCCTGTCGTCAGCTGAGTGGCTAGCTGTAGTGAGTAAAGGCGTCAGTGTATCGTGTCACTGCAGAGCAACACCCGTCTGGCGGCAGCAGCTCGAGCAGTGGAGCGGGCGGCGCCGCGCAGAGCTCGAGTCCCTTCCAAGTGGCGCGCAGCGGGCAGGACGGGCGGAATCGTCTCCAGCTGAAGCACACGGCGCCCGAGTACATGCCCGTGCCCAGGGCCGGGGTGTCGGCGCTGGCGGTCATGAGCGGCACTGGCGGCTGTGGCGGCTCCTCGTCGTCGCCGTCGACGGCCTCGCTGCTGCGCGCCACCAAGTCCTGTTCGTCGACGCCCATTCGGGAGATCATGGCCAGATCTGCCTCGGCCGTTGGGGATCCCCTGGCCGCCGCCCAGCAGGTCTTCCAACAGCATCAACAGCAGCAGCAGAGGGCGCAGCAGCACCGGCGCAACGCCTCTGGAAGCGCCCTGCCGGCGCACGTCGCCGCGCCGGTCGACCCGTCGGCCGTGCGCACGGCGCTGATCGAACAGAGCCTCATGTACCACCAGCAGCGACAGCAGCAGCAGCACCAGCAGATGCTGCTGAGCGCGCTGATCCAGCAGCAGCGGCTCCACAGCGCCTTGGCCCTAGAGGCTCAAGGCCCCTCCCCTCCCAAGATCCCTAGGCACAACTAAGACATAGAGAGAACAAAGAGCCGAGAGAGCTTGCTGACGACGTCCCGTCCGCCTGCCTATGCTGGCGACCACAATTGAGTCCATCGTGCGTGCGTATATCTACGTATTTAGGTTGACGCCTTCGTTGTGACCACCGACTTGACGGGATGGCACTGCTAGTCCCAGTGTAGAAGAGTGGCGCGCTAGGCCTGGTTGTAGTTCGTTGTACTGATTTCCTGTCAGGGAAGAAGACTGGACGGCGCCGGCGCTTAGGCCGGCCGTTCGTTCGTAATACCTTGCTGACGGTAGTTCAAACCTTGTTGCTTCTTCGTCTCGTTCGTTATGTTTTGCCTGGGCTTCTTCGGACGCGGCGCTGCCACTCGAATTGGGGCGCCAATACAACAGCGGCTATTCTGATCGGTCTATTCGTCAGAGATTGGTCGCACTCGTTAGTTCAGCCGGTGTATTTGGTCTTTGTTGTGCTCTGGCAGATTGGTTGAACTCTAGCGTTAATATAATTGTCATGAGTAAGCGTCTTCTCCCGTTTTACGAACACTCTGTGACTTGGTTGGTCCCTCCCATGCCATTCTTGAAGATCTACTTTGTTGAAGCTTCTCGCGAATATGCGTGTCTCCGTTCTCTCCGTCACGTGCTTTGCTCGTGAGCGTGGTGGCGTTTCTTCGTTGTCGTCGGAACGTTTCGCCCAGTTTTGGTTTACCGTGGACGACTTGTTCGCCGGTCGACTGCAGCGCGCAATTGATCTGTCCGTTTCTACACGAGAACCGTGTGTTGCGCTCTTATAGTATTTCGTCGTCCCGTGCGTGCAATCCTGTCTCGTTTCACACTCGATGGAGTACGGTCTCGGTCGCCGACTCGCAAGGACTACAGTCGGAAGCAGCAGCAGTTCATGAACTTAGGTTGTACGCATCTGCCTCTGCGCAATCGATTGCCCGGGCGACGCTCAAGGAGAGCATTTGCACAGGCTTAGCTCTCCAAATATTCAGCCAACTGCGCCCATGACATACAAGGTGGTGACAGGTCCTACGACCCCACAAGTGCAACAGCGATTATGGCCGAGTTACAAATGCTCAGACACGAAATACGACACAATCGACTTGCGCTTGTCGCTGAGGTTGATCCGCGTGTAGAACTGCGTGAGTGGCGACGATTAGGAGCTACGAACTTCGAAGCGCAACTTCTTCACAGTTACACAGGGAAACTCACAGCGGAGTCCACGCCGGATTTACCAAACGCAAGAATTCAAGACTGCCAGAATCAAGAATGAAGGCGCACAGCGGTTGACGAGGGCTTTTCAAACGTTCAGAGATCGACACTTTCAAATATTTACCTTCTTCCGCCGATCTTGATGTACGGTAGCTGAAGACTTCAAAACGGCGGAGTAGGAAGACGAAGCGACACGGCGGGACGCACTGGAGGATCGGCGGTACTACTGTAGTACACACAGTTGCTTCACGACGACCAAATTGAACTAAAATGAATGATAAGAACAGAAATAGAAGGGGCAGCACTTCCCTGCCAACAAAGGAAAGACACGTACATATGTGGTGCCATCTTCCGGGGGCGTCGGCAGCACAAGAATTTAGCTCGGATTGTCAAGGCAACGCCGCGCATACCGTGGGACAGTGGATTCCTGTTCACTCACTAGGCTTTGTTGTGGCGCCCTCAAAACACCCATCGGTATACAGATTAGTTCAAAATCCTCTGTCCTGAGCGAAAATCGAGCCGAATTAAGTCGGCAAGACACGTCACAATCACAGCTGGGGTCAAAATCACGACGATGAGTCGAGTCTAGTCGGTGTCACCGTTTTCGTCTTCGTAGTCGTCGTCGTCTTCGTCGTCGTCGTCCTCGTCCTCTTGCTCGTCTTCCGAGGCCTCTGCCGGTGAGGATTGGCTCTCGGCCTTGTCGTCCACCACAAGCACGCTGCTGTCCCCTTCCTTCTCCGACCGACCTCTCGCTGCTGGCTGCTGCTGCTCAGCGCCCTCGTACTGCGTCGGTCCGAATTCGGAAGGTTCGTCGTCGACGTCGTCGTCGACGGCTAAAGATTAGAAACTGGATTATACATCATTGCAATCGATGTGCAACCGCCGTCTGCTGCTGAGGTGCTCACTGTCACTGAGCGCAGCATCCTCGCTCTCCTCTGTCAACGTTGTTTCGACCGATTCGATGGTTGTGACGCCTTCCTTGGTGCGTGACTGGGACAAGCTTGACGACAGCCAAGACCCTGTTGTTGGCCGGCTAGTCTTTGTTCTGGTCCTGGTCAGTGTCTTCGTCATGCTGGTAGCTTGCGTTGTAGTTGGTGCCGTCGACAGACTCACTGAACTCGACTTCTGAAATCGCCGTCAGCAACCCTTTGCGGTACGTGTACATTTGTACGTATGTGAAAATACTCTGTTGCCGCCAAACATCAACCGCCAAACAAATCAACCTGCGTGCTGGACTCTGATTTGTCGTCGATTAGCAGCGGGCCCAGCGACCTTTCGAAAAGGTCGTCGCGTTCCATTCCTGGCGGTGGCAAGACCGGCGTCCTCGGCACGATCCTACTTCGCATTTGCGATGTGCCTGCTTCGTCGCGCTTCGCCCTCTTGGCCGCTTGCTGGGCAGCGAAAGTCGCCACCTTTGAGCGAATGTCGGCTTGCTGCTTCTCGACCTTGACGGCTTCCTCCGGTTGCACGTTTCTCTGGCGACGACGCAATTCCTCAACGACCGCTTCGCGCAGGGCGTCATCCCTTTCTCTGGCAGTCACAGCGCGTCCGGCGAAGCTTCGAGCCAGCCGCTCCTCTGGGGTGAGTTCCTTCGACTGGCCGTCGTCTTTCTTCTTCGACGCCTTCGGAATGGACTGGATGAAGCAGACGGCGATGGCGATTAGGAGACCACCCATGATCAGGACCAGAAGGAAGCAGACTAGCCAGACGACCAGCCAGACGTAGTTCCAGATGATGGCGCTCGTCCGACGGCTCTCCGTCCTGAAGCGGCCCTCCGAGTTGCAGCCGTCCTCGTAGCAGCAGCAGGCAAAGGCCTTCTTCCAGCCGTCGTTGCGACCCTCCTCGTCGATGTCCCGGACCAACGTCTCGAAGCAGACCACCGACGACGTCTCCTCCTCGTCCTCGAGCAGCAGCGGACAGGGCGAGCGCAACTGCTCTGGCTGAACGCCCAAGCTGTCAGCCGGTCTCCAAACGAAGCGCCGCCTCGCCGCGCAGCCGGTGAATGTCGTCTCTTGTCCGTCGGATAGGTAGAGCTGTGCGCACCACGGCTTCTCCTCCTCGTGCCAGCCACACTGGGCGAAGGGATCATTGGCGCCGACCTGCCGACCGTTGGGAAGGACGGTAGGCCGCTTGTCGTCGTGGACGCACTTGAAGGAATCCCGGCCGTCGTCGCCTTCGACCGCCGCCATCAGCGCCAATAGAAGCACCGCTGTCTTTATCTTCATTTCTATTCTACTGGCTACTATAATTTTGTAACATCTAGACAACTACGTACATCGAAATCGAACATGACTAAATTCTTGAACTGGAGCGAATAGACAAATATCCGCCGCCCCCGCCTGGAACTCTGTCAACCCTGGTTGCCCTAACGGTGATAAATGCCGCAAATACCTTACCTTAGGCTTTCAGATTGCTTAGGTTATTATAGTACATATATCCCTGCCTCCTCCTCCTCCCCCCCCCCCCCCCCCCCCAAACCCCCTCCACTCCCTCACCCTCCTACACTCCCCGGTACACATGCTTAGTCGTGACATCAACTAGATATATATAATACCGTATATAATATAGTCTCTATCCATATATACAGACAGTGTCCGGCGTGCTGCTCAACGGTCTGTACTCTACGAATTGCAAATCGACGCTCCCCGTGGCATCTGTAATTTCTTGTTTCAAAACGAAGTGTGCTTGATTTCCTCCGACAGCAGTCTATTGACAGCCGGCCCGTTTGCAGCAGTGCTCCATTACCAGAGTGATCCGTTCACCCACTAAAGCAGATACAGAGGGGGCGATACAGAGTCGTCGTAGAGGTAGAATAAAATATTCGTTAGTGCCGTTAGTGTCACGTGGTGGTGGTGGTGCTGAGCGTGTCCCTGGCATTTTGCCGCTGTCGCCGTGTGTGCTGTTTTGGCCACTGCTGCGCCGCCGACGCTCGCTCACAGCAGCTGTATTACTCGTCGCTCGCTGAGCCACGCTGCCGGCCGCTGTTTTGCTGACTGAGAGGGAGAGCGCGTTGTTCGCTACAGAGTGAAGAGCGAAACAGTGAAGTCCTTCTCTTTGCACGTAGGTGAGTAGCAGTTGTGGTGACCGCTGCCTCATCTCTGAGTGTGGTGAGGTGATCATCGCAGAGCCCATTCATAGAGCTCTCCTTGTTCGTAACGTAATCGTGATCCATATGTATCCGTTGCCCATAGGGGGAAATCACATCGCAGCCTAATCACGCGTGTGCTTTGTAGAGGCATCCGGCAATATCGAAGTATATGCGCCTGCGCGTGGTGTGTTGCGTCTGTCCATTTTGACTTCACTTCAGGAGACGAACGAGTCGTTGCCGTCTAGGATCGAATCCCTACATTGTTCTCAGCTACACACCCGAAAGTGAGATCTCCCTGCAGCGTCCGAGGCTTGTTTCGATTGTGACGGCAGAGGCGCGGAAATTGTCGTCGTCTGCTACACCGTCGAGGAGAAGCGCACCGTCGGTTGCGGAGAAGGTGTCTCGTCGTCGGCGCCGGCACGCGGTCTACCGAGGCTGCGCGTCCGAGTCGACTGCGAGTGTCTTCGCTTCCCATTGCCTGTCGAATCGAACGAACTTGTCCATTTCTGGAATACCATGCTGCACGAGTTCAGTGGCCGTCAGAGAAACAACCAGAATCGTGTCAAGGTCGGAATGGCTCAGTTCAGCAGGAACGACAGCGTGTCCCCGAGGTCGAGCGACGTCGTCTTGAGAATTCCGTTTGGACTCGGACTGATCTGCGAGTGGAGGAAGTACTGCTACGGACTCCGACAGACCAACCACGCGTCTCTACTGTCGCCCCTGGAGCTTCTAACCATGGCCGACCACTGAGAGGGAGCTAGAAGTGCCAGCAATCATGGAGTAGTCGGACTTCGCGAGCAGACCTTATCTTTCTTCCACTGTCGTCGTGTACCTCGCTGCGCGTCAAGCCTTTCTCCCTCTCTCTGGGGAAGTCGTCTACTGGGGACTGAGAAGTGGAAATGCCCGGGATACAGCGAGCTCTCTCTTTGGATATGGAGTCGGCGGCCGGTTCTGCCAAGGGGAAAAGCGTGAGTTCGCCATGACAGGCGGTCTCGCGTCTCTTGAGAAGTGGGAGAAGGTGCGGCGGGTCGTTGCAGCAGGCGAGCCTGTCGAACAGTCCGCGCTGCTCGACGCGCTCGGAGTCGAGCGAGGACGAGATGCATCTGGGCCCTTTGGCCGACGTCGACCGCGCCTCTGGCGCTTCCCTGACCAGCGTCGACGAGGAGGAGGAGGAGCAGGGCTCCACCTCAGGCAAGGAGAACAACCCCGATGGCGGCGGCGCTGTTGCGCGCTCGGCGGAGAAGCAGAAGCAGCAGCCCCACCACCACCACAGTCACCGACACCTGCACAGCAAGCGGCTGCTCTTTCCCAACAAGAACAGTCAGCTGTCCAAGTCCTACTCGGAGGGAATGGACGTGCCTGCGTGAGTGAAAGAAGCACTGCTCTTAACGTTATGTTTACCACCGGCGCATTTCGCGGATTATTATAATCGATTTGGCGGATTATGTCGATTTTCCAATCCGCTGGGCCGATTGGGCTGAAATTTGGACAGGAGTTCGGACTCGAGATGCCGATCACATATCAGAAGAGAAAATTGAAAAATTCCTTCGCGTTCGCGAGATTGGGCGATTTAGACGATTTCGGCAACTTTGATATTGCGCTGAAGTCGAACGCGACGTCGTGCAAAGTTGCTGTAATTGAATAAAGTTCTTATCTTCGTACCCTCTATCACCACACCAAATTTCAGCTCAATCGATTGCGATCCAATTTTTGGCACTCCTCCCCTCCAAAAGGGAGGAGTGCTATAGTGATGGTGCGGATTCTGTGTAAATTCAAACGCTCATAAGTCGGGCTAGAGTTGGCCGATCGGGGCGAATTTTTTTTTATTCGATATGTCTCGGGAAGGCGCAGGGTGGATCGAAAGTCTCGACTTCCGTCCGGGACCCGGTTTTTGGCAAGTTGCCAAAAACCCGATTTTTCGCCCTCCGACGAACTTTGGACGCTTAGAATAGTGTTCTGGTAGAACGGATCGAGACGAGCTTTAGGCCGAATACGTAAAAGACATTGGGCTCTCCGACGGTGGGGGCGCCGTCGGGCTGGGACCGGACCTGCCCGGGGCGGGTAACAAAAACCGGGTTTTTCGACCCAAAAGTAGGGTTTGGTTGAACGGTCGTAGCAAGCTGGTGGATTGCTTATTCCGACTCGACTTTGTCTCAACCTGTAGAGCAAAGATGGCTTGCGTGTCGCGTGGGGGTCCCTAAGCGGACCGGCGCTGGTCCGGCCTGGACTCTGACCCCGAAGTTGGGCACCGGGTCCCCGGGCAAAACTTCGGGCAAACATAACTTTCGACAGGGAATTCATATCGAGATGGGATAAAGACTAGTCGATAGAGCTCAGCAAGTTCTACAACAATGTAGTAGATCAAGTTTCTCGGAACGGGCACATTGAGGGTGAAAATTGGAAAAAAAACGATTTTTGGGTCCAAATTCAAAAGTTCTGCCAATCCCATTTTTTGCTGTGCCAATCGATTTCGACGACATTAGCAGGGTTTTTGAGGCTTACAAATACTTTCACTGTGGCAAGATTTCAGCTTTGGGCTGGGTCAATTTCTGTGTGAAATTTCAAAATTTTTGACAAATTTTCGGTATTTCGGTGCAAAGTGGGGCCAGTTGAGATATTTTGGTGTCAGTTGGACTTTCACGTGATAGAGCATCAAAAGATACGTTGTTTTTGTTATAAGCATTTTTTTCGTCCGACGCGTATTTTGGCGGGAAATTTGAATTCAAAATTTTGGCTGTCGGATTTGTCTGGGACACCTACCGTGTAAGTACTCGATTCCGGCTTTTCGGGGACGCTGATCACGAATTTGACGTTGTCCTTTCGCTTTGAGATGTGGGGGACCATTTTTGAAGAATTTGCTTGCCACCATATGTGCCCTCAAGTGGAAAACCTGGTTGTGTCAGTTCAGCTGAAGCTAGGTGTATTGTATGTTAAATGTGGGGTATTGGAGGGTCACAATTCCGAATTTGCTATTAATTTTCGATCAGAATGGCCAGTAAGCCTCACTGACATGTCTCGTTGATCAATGGGCAGCATGATTCAACTCGCAAACTTCTTCTGAAAGAGGGGAGGAGTGCCCCGAGGGGCTCTGCCCCCGTCTACTAATCTTGTTATACTCCACAAAAAGTGTGGAGTATATAGCGATTGTGCGCGAAACGCAGAAAATTGCAACGGATGTAGCTCGCGCGTGAAGCGGCCGATTTCCAAACGGTCTTTTGCGTTGGGTAGGCCTAGTGGGTGGGCAACCTGCACGACATATGGGGTCACGCTGCGGGACCCCGTTGGCGGGAAATTCAAAAACTTAAATTTTCAAAGTACTGAAAAATGGGTTACACAAGGTAGAACTCGAGAAAGTTGCATATAATGGTATATACTATCTTTTGATATGTTGTAGTCCTCGATAGTGCCGAGTCGGCAAAAAAAGAATTGGATCGCTGCGGGACCCATTTTGGCGCCAAATTTGAAAAATTCGCGATTTTTCGCTATTTTCCGACTTTGACGGTTTGCTGTGCGCGATTGGTAGCAGCTAGAGCCGCGAGACCGCTTTTGGTGCTCCTTCCGAGATGTCCTCTATCGAATGAGCCATGAACGAAGAAAATCGGTTGAGACACAAAAAAGTTATCTTGGTGGAACTTTTTTGACTCCGGGGTCAAAAATTGCGGTTTTCGCATTTCGGCGTCTATAGCGCTCGAATGCGTTGCCGAATCGTTCCAAAAGTGGTTTCAAACGATTCTGCGCTTAAATCTGGCCCAGAAAAGTATTTTTGAAAAATTTGCAGAGCTACAGTATCCCTGCCGCGTCGGTTTGAATTTTTGGCGTCGGGTCGACTTTGCCAATATTATGCTCGATTGCGGGGTTTTCTGGGGCGCTGATTACGAATTTGGCGTCCGTTCAGTGTATAGACAGTAGCGGATCCAGGGGGGGGGCGGTTGTGCGTCCGCCCCCCCCCCATTCGGCCAAACCGCCCCCCCCATTCCCCCTCCCGAGAAAAAAAAATTGCGCGGCAGCACCTCCAGCGCAAAAAATTTTCGCCTGCGGCGCTATTTTATAGCACTTTTGTACCAAAATGGGCCAAAATCGACCAACATTTTTGCCTGCGGCGCTATTTTATTGCATTTTTGTACCAAAATAGGCCAAAAATCGGCCCAATTTTTTGCCTGCGGCGCTATTTTAAAGCATTTTTGTACCAACATAGGCCAAAATCGGCAAAAATTTTCGCCTGCGGCGCAAATTTTTTTGTGTTTTTATAGCATCTTGGTCCCCCCTGTGGCCTCAAAAATTCCGCCCCCCCCCCATTCCAAAATCCTGGATCCGCCACTGTGTATAGATGATGTTTGAACGTACCTACGACGAATTTCTATGCTACCGTACCCCAAGTGCAGAATTTCAGTTCCCGGAGTCCATAGGAAACTAGGGGTGTTGTATGTCGAATCTGAGGTATTTTGGGATGTAGACCACGAATTCAGCATTGATTTTGCGATTGGGGGTGCCAGGAGGCCACAACAGCAGAGGAGTCACCGAGTGTAGGAGTCCAAATTTGTGGAGTATACTGCGTCCCCCGGACGACTTGCCTGGTTGTAAATCGGTGAAACTATCCATTTCTTCAAACATGGATTACAGCCGACTGAGCTGAAATTTGGTGTGGCAATAGAGGGTACAAAGGTAAGTACTTTATTTAATTACAGCAACTTTGCACGACGACGAGTTCGACTGCAGCGCGATGTCAAAGTTGCAGAATCGTCTGACGTCAAATTTAATCTTGTATCTCGCGAACGCGAAGGAATTTTTGAATTTTCTCTTCTGATATGTGATCGGCATCTCGAGTAGGAACTCCTGTCCAAATTTCAGCCCAACCGGCCCAGCGGATCGCAAAATCGACATAATCCGCCAAATCGATTATAATAATCCGCAAAATGCGCCGGTGGTAGACATAACGTTAAACTCGATGGTTCTTTGCTGAGCACGCTTTCGCGAGAGTGAGACCACCTACTCTGCTCTGCAGGCGCCGCTTCAATCCGGCCATCGTGCAGCGCTGGAAGCGCGTGGCGCGCAAGAGTCGGCTGTCCAGCGATCCGTGGCTGAACTTCGGAATCGAAGACTACCCGACGGAGGAGTGCGTGCGCTATCGCTACTCGTCTCTGCGCAAGAAGTGGACGGAAGACGTGGTTCAGATCAAGATGGCGGCAGAGGTGCTTTACCCCTACAATAATCTTGCTTCTTCCAACAGCGTGAATCGACCGTTGATCAGTTGATTTGTTGCAGCCGTTCACGAGGGGCGCCATGCGCGAGTGCTACCGTCTCAAGAAGCTGTCGAAGTTCGCGCACGAGCAAAGCTGGGACCACGCGCACAACTATGTGGCCAAGCGGTGACCCGTTACACCTCATAATATGGCTGAACCAGTTTTGAGAAGCGAGCGACTGCTTTGTCGTTCAGTTTCATCGCGGAAGTGGAACGGCAGACGGTATTCGAGGACGTCAAGCTGCAGATGGACGCCAAGCTGTGGGCCGAAGAGTACAACCGTCACAATCCGCCCAAGAAGGTAGCGTAGCAAGCTGCTTGTGATTCTATGTGTGAAGATATGCGACTGATATCGTGTTATGGCGCCAATTCAGATCGACATAATCCAAGTGTACGTGCTGGAATTCGCGAATCGTCAGGAGAAGCCGCTCTTCCACCTGGAGCACTACATCGAGGGCGACTACATCAAGTACAACTCCAACTCCGGCTTCGTCAACGAGGTGGCGCGCCAGACCCCACAGGTGCCTGCGTGCTTTGACCGTCTTGATAACGTCGTCCTGTTTCCATCGTTTGCGTGAGCTCCATCGCTTCCGTTCAGGCGTTCAGCCACTTCACCTTCGAGCGCAGCGGCCACCAGATGATCGTGGTTGACATCCAGGGCGTCGGCGACCTCTACACCGACCCCCAGATCCACACCTCCGACGGCAAAGGTTCTACCTATCCCGCGCGTGACTGCTGCCTTCATACCTGTAACGCGCCCCCTCGGGGAGGGGGGGGGGGGGGGGGAATCCGGATTTTAGGGGGGGGGGGGGGTTTCCAAAACCGAGGAGGGGGGATCAAAATGACCTAAAATTTGACAAAAAAAATAAGGAAATTTTGCAAAAATAGGGTAAAAAGTGCCAAAAATCGCTTAATTTTGATGGAAAACTAGCGCCGCAGGCGAAAATTTGACCATATTTAAGCGCCGCAGACGAAAATTTTTGCAATTTTTGGGAGGGGGTCATTCAGGCTGGGTAGGGGGTGGGGGGGGGGGGGGGGGGGGGGAGATCTCCGGCCGGGGGGGGGGGGGGGGGGCCACCAGCGTTACAGGTATGGCTGCCTTCTTGGATGCCCTTCCAATGCGCCCACTGCAGGCTACGGCGAGGGCAACCTGGCGACGAAGGGCATGGCGCTGTTCTTCCACTCGCACGCCTGCAACGACATCTGCGACAGCATGGGACTGACGGCCTTCGACCTCTCGCCCTCCGAGCGCGCCGGACAGGCCGACTACGTCAAGTCCACCGTGAGACAAGAGAGATGAGACACACTTTCTTGTAGCGAATGCTATTTTGGACTGCTCACTGTGTTTGCAGCGCCACAAGTCGGACAGCACCTGTCGGGGCGACGAGGAGCAGTGCGTCTCGCTGCTGCCCACCATGGAGAACGGCCAGCCTCTGCAGCCGAGCCAGCGCGACGCCATGGAGTCCCTGCGAGTGCGCACCATCTCTCTGAGCAGCGGCGGCGACGGCGACAGCAGTCAGTCCTTGCTCTTACGGCGCTTGATTGTTCGAGTGGCTGAACAGTCCTGGTATAGTAACCCTCGTAACATTTGCCGGTATCCTTGACAGTGTATGAAGTGGGCAGTCCCCCTAAGCGAGAACTGGCTCAGAGTTGTCCCTCGGGGGTGTCTTTCCATCAGCTCTACCTTAGTCAGCGGAGAAGTCGTCTCACCTCCGACGATGAGGCGTTTTTGACGCCCGTATTGGTAAAGTGATTGTCCTACATTTGTTCTGAAAGGCCTTAGTGCAGTGGAGTGGCCTACACTACATTCTAATGAACTCGCCGCCGACTTGATGCTTAGCAGACAAGCTGTGCCGTTACTCAATGCCCAATAACCCACACGGCTGTCGTTCGGCTTCCAGTCTGCTCCCCACGTCGTCTGACTACCGGCGACGAGGACGACGACGAAGAAGACGGCGGCCTCCGCTCGCTGCCCCAGCAGCGCAGCGCGCCCCTCAGTCTGGCGGGCGGCGGCGGCCACAGCTACTCGTCCGAAGACGACTTCGGCTCCGTCTTCTCCTCCACGCAGCAGCTGCCGCCCCAGCCGCGCACGCGCAGCAAGACGGACGGAGGGGAGCACGCCGACGATCTCGACGTCACGCTCAAGAGGCTGAACAGCAGCAATGGGGGGAACGCCGCCGCCGTCGCCGCCAACGGGCCCGGAGTTGCGTTTCGTCGTCGGCGTCAGCAGTCGTCGCCGGCCGGGGCGCTGATCTGGCCGCCGGACTCCTTGCTGCTGGACGACGAGGACGTGGGCCTTCCCGGCTCCTACGAGCACCCTGGCCTGGTGGGACTGACCTCGAGATACGGCCGCTACCGGACGCCCAGCGAGTGCGAGAGCGTCTCCAGCAGTATGACCGGCACGAAGGTGCGAGAGCCGAGTGGAGAATGTCGACAGTTCACCCTGTTTCATGGAGGTTTCGCTTTGTTTGGATTAGGAGACGGCCTCGCAAGAAGGAGCTGTAAGCGTGCAGCTGTACTGCCTATACCTCTTTGTTTGCGTCTGGCAGGCTGTCGCTTGAAACTTACCGTCGATGTTTGGATTGTCTCCACGTCCTGCCTTCCGTGCCGTGCACCCGTCGAGGTGTAGTGTCATTGTGACAAGCGCCACAGACATCTCTGTGTTCTGCTCAGGAGGCGGAACTGGAAGCGTATTGGGCAGAGGCGAGGAAGAAGAGCAAGCCAGCCGGCTACATACCCGAGCCCGAACAGCTGGCTTTGGCCGAATCGCAGGACGAGACCTTGGATGACCCATCGCACCACGGCACCATTCTGGGGCAGGTTCGCTGCTTGCTCCTCCTCATCGTCGTCACCACAACACCAATCATCACGTCCCCTATTTGTATTTGCAGATGCACTTGGACTTGGCTCGCTACCACGAGTTGGGACGCTTCACTCGCGAGGAAGCTCCGCAGAGCGAGTACGACCGCGCGGCCGCCTGGTTCCATCTCGACATCGCCGCCAACTGTGGTAGGCGTCGTCTGCCCTGAACGGTTCTATGCCCGCCCACTCACTGCTGGACTTCAGGCTGCCTGGAAGCGATCCTCACCGTGGCGCGCATCTATCTGGACCTACCCCACGACCTGCTGAAGGAGTTCGCCATGGAGCGCGACGACGACAACGTTGACCAGGTTGTGTACGAGACTCGTTCTGTCCGCCTTCTTCGCTTTGACGTCATTCAGTGTACGGCGTCCCTTTCGCAGGGCCTGGACATGATGCAGCAGGCGGCCAACTTCGGCGACAAGAGCGCCCTTCTCTTCATGGCCGACGCCTTCGAGTCGGGAGCCCCGCTGGGATCTTCCAGGTGTGGCGGCTGCGCTTCCTTCTGGTGGTTTGACAAAGGGCGGCCAAGGGAAGCTTCCTTCGCTCTGCAGGCAGCGCTCGTGGCTGAAGGCTTCCCAGCTGTACCAGAAGGCGATCGACCTGGCGGAGGCGGAGACGGACGAGTCGGAGGAGGCGCTGGAGAGGCCCATTCACCAGGTCAAGGCCAAGATGGCCAACATGTACCGTCTTGGGGGCTGGGGACTAGAGAAGGACCCCAACAGAGCGGGTGAGTCACTGGTGGGTGATTCCCAGCCTCGTGTTCGTACCGCCAAACACTCAAGTTCAGAGTGTTCTGCTGGACAAACCGATACAGTAAGTACCAAGTACCGTAATCCACTCGCGAGCCAATGGGGTAGACAAGAACGCGCTCGCGGATGGGAACTCTTGTCTACTCTGCAGGTGAGCTGTACAACGAGGCGGCGGAGGGGGCGATGGAGGCGCTGAAGGGGAAGCTGGCCAACAGCTACTATATGCTGGCCGAGGAGTGCTTCGGCGAGGTCGAAGAAGAAGACGACGACGCCGACGACGCCACTGAGGAATAGGAGGGCGCACATTTGGATTCGACTGGCCCGTCCTAAGTATGGCGAAGAATAGAGTGTTGCGCGTCAACTTAGGCGACTGATGACGTCCGCGGAGCTCGCCTAGTTTCAGTCTACGTGTCTGTCAGTTCTAGCCGTCGAAATCAACCGCGACACTTTCTTGCTGTTGTATTGTATGGTGGCGCAATGTGCATGTACATCGGGTGTCAGGTGTCTTGAATGGAAAGCCCAAGTCAATTGGCTTCTTCTACACTGATGCGGACCGATTTCGTTACGCGGTATGTATGTATGTAGTCTTCGTTCTCTGTTGTTCATTTCGCCTTTCGCACCCGCGTCGTCAGGTAGGGCTGGGGAGATATGTACAATGAGCAGATATGTCAATACATACGATGATACAGAGTCGCTTCCGGGAGTCGCTAGGGCAGGTATTGTGGCTTGTGCTATCTATCTATTCGGAGGTTGTACATTCGAGTGGCGGTCTCCCCGATTTCTTCTCTCAAGGCTGCCGTTCTTCTGTTGGCTTCGCGTTGCGTTGCGTTGGTACATACCGTGTCCACTCGCGTGGGCTAGCCTAGGCACGTTGGAAGGTTGCGCTCGCACCGTTCGCTTCGGCTTTCTTTTCCCTTTTCTTTCACGAGACGACCACCATAGGCCCTTACACATACACGAGATTGGATTATCCGTTCGAGAGTCCCTTGCTGCTTGTGCGAGACTGTACATAACCGCCCGTCCAGTGCGTTGTGCTGGAACTTCTTCTGCCTACCGCGGGTCGCGACCTCCACCGACACTTTGCGAAGAATAGATTGGACCTTCCGCTGAACAGAGCTCCTGGACCACATGGGGAAATTTTTCCGTGTCACATAGTCTATTTATATCTCGATGGTTAATGATTACTAGCGTGGGTAATCGAGCAAGCGCTGTTTCCAAATTGAACTGAGAACGGATAGCGTGGGCGGGGTTTTACCACGACAATTCAAATTGACTACGGTAGCTTATACACCTACGTCTCATAACCTGCAACAGATAATTTGAGAACAGACAGCATCACTTGAAAGTCTGTTGTCACCACTTATACACCTACCCATAACCTGCAACAGATAATTTGAGAACTAACAGCATCACTAGAAAGTCTATTGTCACCAGTTTCAGAACCAAGAATGTGAACCCTATTTCAGTTGTCCCATTTGTATGCCTGCTTGCTCTGCACTGGTAGCTCTGATTCCGTGCGCTGCGTCTTCGTAGCCTAGCCGCATGTTGGCGATCAAATAGCAGACGAGCTTCTTCCAATTTTTCTAGACGAATGCAAATTTCAACGGTTGTGAAGGCTATCAGCTGCCGGCTATGAACCGACCAAGAATCGCCCTTTGCGAAAGCAGTGGACGGGCCAGTCGTGGGCGATTGCGACGAAACCTTCGGCGAAGGCGAACCAGAAGTCGGGCGTGAAGCCTTCCGGCCGAATCGTCGCGTGTCGACCGCCCAGCGCCTGGATCTTTCTCGCCACCGCCTCCTGCTCTTCTGCCGCCGCTATACCCGCCGTCCATCCGTCTCTGGGCAGCGCGGCGCTGCACATGTCGTCGATGAGTTCGTTGAAGGCGTTCTGAAGTACATAGCCGACGGCAAGCACGGTCGATTACGCGCATGTATTGCATTCCATACCACCAACATAGGTACGCACCACGACCACACGCGCGTGACTGACGAGCCTTCCGTTCTCGGACAGGTAGTCCAGCTCCTCCTTGTCGACTTTGAACAGGCGGCGAATGCGACTCGACCTTGTCATGATGCAGTGAAACAACTGGACTCCCACGTCGTCATCGATTTCGCTTAGCCGCTGAAGATGAGCGATTTAGATCGTCTGTCTTGTGTCAAACTTTAAGTACTCGCTACAATAACAAAAGTCACGACAGCGGCCGAGACTTCGTCGTCGTCGTCGTCGTCGTCGTCGTCGCCGCCGCCGTCGTCGCCGTCGTCGTCGTCGTCGTTGTCGTCGTCGTCGTCGTCGCTGCCGCTGCAGTCATGCGTGCAAGACGTTACCCGCTTCCAGTAACGTCTAATCATGTTCAGGCGTTTATGACTAATATCTGGTAGACGCAGAGGGTGCTCCAAGGTCTCGTTGTAGAGGTGGCGTAATGACTCGTCTGCCAGCTGTGAGCCAATCGAGCTTCGCCGTAGTAGGGCTTGGAGTTGAACATTTGCAATATTGGAACAACCGCATGACGTACTCTGCGACTGCCCCATCGCTGCGCTCACAGGGAGTCACTGCCTCAAATAATTGTATCAGGTTGAGGGCACGCCGATAGGAAATGCGGCAACGACTAACGTACTGTGTACCTTTCTGAGACCCACGACAAACCAATTACAAATAGTGCATAACACTGTACGTACGTAACACAGAGAAGAAACCTCGCCTTTCTCGGTCGTCGTTGCTGTAAAGTTCCGAGATAGCTGCCACAAGGAACCTACCCACACATAGATACAGTAGGGGTAATTAGAAAGAGCGACCGATGGGGGGCTTACTTCAATCCGTCTTATCCTTACGCCAAGGGGGGAAGTTAGAGTCGCTTAGAGAACAAGGTTGGAGGCGGAAAGCTCGTGGATTGCATGAAAATGAGTTTCCTTCTCGTCCCAAGCAGTGCGCTTGAACAGAGCCCTTCACCCACGCCATCTTCTTGAGTCGGGGAGAAGCCGTACTTGTGTATGTGCTTGCCTACTTCACCCATGATGATTTTGCTCAACCAGTCGAGAGGCTAAACACGCTTGATTACGCTCCTGTTGCTGACAACGGTTGACAGGCGTCGTTCATGTTTACAAACAATGTCGATCAGAAATCCTGTTCCAGCAGAAAGAGCACGATACACCACCTCATACCTTCTTACATACCAAGAGAGCAAACAGAGTGAAGTGAACGGACAGTGTGACACATAACGTTCGTAGGTAAGAAAGAGCCAATCTTGAGTCACCATTCGAAAATCGTTCCGTGGATGTAACACTACATATGTGCCTCAATCATCGTAGACCGAAACTGTATCCATTCGAACGACAGATGCGCTGCGCCTCCAAATTTAAGTTGCAGTCGCAATAACACGGTACAACGTACACCTACGTACTATAAGTGGCGCTGGTGAGTTCTTGAGTGAGTAGATTCCATATTGTTGTCGGCAAAGTCTGCTGCTTCTTCCTGCTGCCGTCACATGAAGATGGGATGGGCTTCGTCGCTGGCCACCTTTCCTCGGCAGGTGGGGCAGAGTCGGTTGGTGCTCACGACGTCCTTCCAGCAGGCGCTGCAGAAGACGTGGCCGCAGGGCGTCGACATCAGCTTGCGCCCCGTGTTCTTGATCTGTAACAAGAGGCACTTGAGTGGGTCGTCTTGATTTATGCACGCCAAGCTGGCAGGCAGGCAGAGAGAGAAGCGTGCCGACAAGAGAAAGTTCAAATTGACGTACCTACGTATGCGACGGCACTGTTCACGTGTGCGCGTAGGTGGAGCGGGAGCGGGGCAGCAGCGGCATTCGCTCGCCGTTGTCCGGCCAAAACAGGCTCTCCGTCGAACTTTCGACAAAGGACACCGCCCTCTGGGCCGCGAACTTGCTGACTAGCTGGTGCCACACCGTCGCCATCTCCCCGTGCGCCTTCTGTGCCACAGGAACAAAGTGCTGAAGAGACGTCGTGCTGCGTGTGTGTGTGACAACTTCACGGGTGCTCACGGACAGACAGGCCACGCCAGAGTCAGACTGCGCGCGTGGTCGACTCAGTACAAGTGCTATTGCAAGGCTCAATATAGCTTACTCTTGCTCTGTGACAAGCGCCGGCCGTATTGAATGGTACATACACGTAACTGGTGCCGTGAACGATGGCACACGGACACGCCAACTGACCGACAAAGATTCAAGCGAGTGACGACGGAAGTGCAACAAGACAATGAGGCGTGTCGCACAAATGAGTGCTCGTCTCCAACCAACCCGCTTGGCGCCGTCCAGGCAGACGGGACAGTGCCAGGAGAGCTCGTTGGAGCCTTTGCCCCTTTTGGTGCTGCCACTGCCGCCGCTGTTGCTGCTGGCCACACTCTTGCTGCGACCGTCTTCCCGCCTGATAGAAGCGCGCGAAAATGGCAACTGCTAGGGGTAAATCTCTTAACAGTCCAACCTACCGTTTTGGCTTCTTCTCGGCTTTCAAGTCGCTGGAAGGCGCCGTTTTTCGGTTTAGCTGGTCTAACTCGACGAGAGGTAGCTCGTCCTGCTGCTTTGATCGCCATCGGGAGTCGTGCTGAGAAAAGGATTTTAGCCAACTTAAGAGGACGGAGAGATTTCTGTAAAATATGTAAATGGATGCACTGTTCATAATTATGATACTATGGAGACCACCATGGTATATCTCAGCTAAAATCTAGATACAAATTATGCGCATTGCGAGTCCGCCCTTCCGGAACCAGCCAGACGAAACGACGGCTGACTTACCGTCTTCGGCTTCGTCGAAGCTGGCGGGAAAGAGACGACTCTTTCGTCCGGCGGCGACTGGGGGGAGCTGATGGGAGTTTGGGTCAGCCGGTAGAGAGTGTCTTCATCGTCGTCCAGCGCGCCCTCGCTCTTCTTCTTGAAGTGGACCGACGGCACTCCTCCCGCGACGTCCGACTGCGCGGCCGGCGCCACGCGGCTCTTCTTGCCGGCCGAAGAGGTCTTCTTGCCGCCGCCGCCGCGCGACTTCTCACGACTGGCCGCGCCGGGGGAGGAGCGCACGGACAACCTGTTCACATTGGAGACGGCCGTGCCCGACTGACGGTCGTAAACGAAGACGCCAATAGTAAACGTGCCTCCGCCCGTACCGAATGTCGTCCTCGTCGCTGACTGCGAAGCGTTCGCGGATCAGGTTCTCCTTTGGGATGTTTGGCAGGCTGGGAAACTCCTGCTCGATCAGTTTGCCTTCCTCCAAATAGTCGGCCGTCGCCGCCAGCTCCATCGTTTGCGACGTTCTCAAACCAAGGTGCGCGGGCGAGCCGCTTCTGAAGGCGTCAACTGGGTGTTTCTCACAAACCATACATTGTGCAACACTAACCCGCTACTATGTACGTGCACACCTTGTCATGGTTGTTTTGGTGCTCTCTGTGGAAGGCGACAGGTCGTGTTTGGCGGCGACAAAACGATCTTCGAAGTCGAGAGGCGTCGAGAGAGTGGCCGGCTCGGAAGCTGGCTCCGAGTGCACTTGCACCATGGTGCTGCCGTCGGCCAGTCCTGTCGCTTCGCCTGCCGCCGCCGCCGCCGCCGTCGTCGACGGTAAGTGGGGGTGGCTCGTCGACAAGGCACCGTAGTTCGACAGTCGCGAGGCCGCTCGATTCTTGTTGACGCCTGCCGTACGCCGTTTATTTAGTGTGTCGTACACACTAAACAACACTTCCTGTAGTCAAGCCGCAAGCAAGTCTGCCGGCTCTCACCAACGGCCAGCGAGGAGAGCTGGTGTTGTGTGGAGGAGGGCTGGAGGGGCGTGGCCGGCCTGTAGGAGTGTCCACGACTGCGCGCCCACTTCTTGGCCACCGTCAGCTGCGCGTATCCGTGGACGCCGAACGAGAGCCGTATCACCTTGGCCACCTGGTCGTTGGTCAGGCCGGCCAGCACGATGTCGTGACACTGCAGCAGCTGGTCGCCCGCCTCCAGCTTGCCTTCCTGCAGAGAAGGAAGCATTGCGCGAGTTGCTGACTGGCTTCCAATCCTCAGTCAGTCAACTTGCCTTCTCAACGATGGTGCCTCCGAGGACGGTGCTGACGAAGACGCCCATGGTCCGGTTGCCGGTGAGTCTGAAGCCGACCGGGTAGCGGCCGTCCACTTCCGGGTAGAGTTTGAACTGCTCTACGCCGTCCGGCAGACGCGGTTGCGACGACGACGGCACCTTCAGCGTGATCTGGACACTTACGTTACCTTTCATTCGAGACCAAAACCGGCGCGAATGCTTTTGCCGTTCTTCAGATACGCTGTGCCAAAGGTGCCGGGTCCCGAGCGGAAAATTCGGATTTTCGACTTTGAGTGGATTTTTCGATTGGAAAGCGTGTCTTTAGCGGTAAATTGACAATTGCATCGTGTTCAGCGTCAAAAGTTGGTCTAGACGAAGTGTCTTGACCACTTTGAGGTACCGTATCCCGGCCGCGCCGAATTTTTGAATCCCGGGGTCAAATTTTCGAAATTGTGTTTTCACTTGTTTCGGGGGCTTCCGACGACGCTGAACACGAATCCGGTGTTTGTTTTGCGATTTTGGACGCCTTTACCCTGATTTCGGCACCCAGCCGGCCAAAAATTGAGTCACGGGGTCGAATTTTCAAAATTGTGTTGACAGTTGTGTCTGGGCTTTCTGATGCCGCAGAACACAAATCTGGCGTCTGTTTGGCGATTTGCGGTGTATTTAGTCTGATTTTGGCCGAATACCCACGCTCTGCAAGATTTCGCGAACTTCCGAAAATACCGTCCGCCATTGATTTTGCTGCGCCTACAGTACGCCGTCCATTTAAGACGCGCTGAGAAAGGCGTCTACGCACGCGCAATCTCAGCACTGTACTGTAGCACCGACGCCGTCCACCCCAGCGGGGGAGCACCCGCTATGTAGCGTAGATAAGGCGCGCCTGTACAATTGGGGCGCCGCTGGCATTCTACATTGTGAGTGGCTATTGACAGTCAGCGGTCAGTACAGCCTGCGCTCATCGTCGTCAGTACAGCCTGCTCCAACGCGACACTTGCGCCACGTCGACCTCTAAGTGTGTGTATGGCATCTGCTTAGGCCCACCCCGGGCTGTAGACCCTAGTTCTACGCTGAAACAATTGGGAACAAACAAATTTAACGGGAATGCAACACTTGTTGGAGTTTCTGTGCCCCCGTCTGCTAAAACAATCACGCGGAGTGCCTATCTGACACTCAAGGAGTGTCACGTATCACTTGTTCGACTTCCAGTGAATGTGAGCCTGACATACATTGCCAATATTGCTTTAGCAATTTGACAAGTGATTTACTTTAAGATTGAAAAACAAATGCAATTCTTAAAATATTTTGCCCGCTAAAATTTCACAACAAGCAGTAGGTTTTCGCCATGTTAAAAACCTTTGATTTCACATGGTGGTCGAAATGCAGTGAACGACCATTTAGAGTTAATCTGAGAAAGTTTGACATTGTTTGCTTGACGCACGTAAAAACTATATATGTAAAATTGAAGTTTAAAGTTGTTGTTGTTTAAACCCTTGAGTGCTCTGAAACTTACTCTTTCTGAATCCATCCAGCAATATTATTTAAGTGAAGTCTGCGTTCTTATTGATACTACAAAATAAAGATGCAGCGTGATCGGCTTCCTTGTGTCCAAGTTGTCAGGGCTAACACACTGTTTTAACCTGTCTTAACGGTTTTAACCCAACAGATAGAAGGCAATAATTGGTTGCGATAGTAGAGCTTTTAGATTACCGTGAAACCTCCTCAAAGCGACGCCTTCACTCGCCAAGTACACTTCCTACAAGTCAAACCGTATAAAGATATTACTGTGAGTTTATCTGATCATCTCCATGGACTAGTAAAAATAAAAAAATACTTGCGCCGATATTCTATCAAAGGCAAATTATTGTCCAGTGCCGCGTTCTCAGTTCACACCAATGCCGATTTGGATTGAGTTTACACTAATGCTGTTTTGCCTAAAAGCAAGCTGAATAGTAACCCAGTTTGAACACAAAGCTTTGTTATTACACGCTAAATATTGATCGCATATGCACTTGAGAACCCACAGTTGGAGACCCAAATAATAGTGTCGTGTACGTTCAAATAACACATTTAGCGCTCAATAGAGTTTCCAGTCGATCTGAAGATAATGAGATTTGAAGATCGCGATCCTATAAACGTCAACGACGTTCTCACTCTTGGAACATATTATATGGTTGAGGCAAGGCGTTATACATCGGCAGTTAGATGTGCCATCAAACATGCAGTTGGTGGGTGTGGTCATTATACTTACTTGTAGCGCGAGAGGGGGGGGGGGGGTTGGGGAAGGGATGGGGTTATGGGCTAGGGAGGGGTAAGGGTTCATTGTTGGAAAGTTTGCTTGTCTGACAATGAGTGCTACAAACGAATGGCTTTGTTACTCTTTTGGTAACCTTTTCGGTCGTTTGACCCACCCTCAAGGGGGTATCCGACCACTCCCTCAACATCATCGACCCCAAACCCCCCCCCCCCCCCCCCCCCCATCGACGCTTACACACATATTATGTTTGCCTGCATAATATGTTTGCTCAGCATTACCAAAGGTAAATAATCTGTCATCATTAGCTAGCGCATAACACTGCTAATCTAATCTGCGAATGACTCTCAGTCTGAGTCCGGTTGCCGATTCCAGTGACCAGTGCCCATCTCTACTCTCAGACGACATTGCATAGTGCAGCAGAAAGTTGCATTTAGGCAATTCGTTTAGGTGACCAGGGCTTCTCGTTTGCAAAGCGCGGCTTTGTTGCCATGTTGATGAAATGCTGGTTATCGAAGACAAAGGATGAGACTGAAACAACTCTCGACTCTCAATTGATCTATGATTACAGGTAAAGGCAGTGCTTGTGGGTGTGCGTGCATGAATGTGGCCAAGTAGTGGTGGAGTGGGAGTTACGTACGCTCTTCTATGTACATCGTACACTCGTTCACTGTACCTACGGAGGAAGAGCGTGTGATGAAAGATGGGGTAGTGTGTCGAGGCGTCTGCAGGCATGGTTAAAATTCTTGTATGATTGACACACGTTTGCACTGTTAAACCTATTAGCAAGCCTGTGTCTAATCCTTCTCACTTGTTACTTAGGAGCATGCAGTACTTTTAACTAGAACGGCACATAATTGTGCAGATATGTTGCAGTTGTACCACTAGCATCATTACTGTTTGGCCAACGTGTTTCAGCTGCCGCTATCCCGACAGATACGTTTGTCCTGCGAATGACATGCCAGGAGGATGTATGAACGTGAGGCGCTATGTTAGTGACCTTAACAACTCCCAGTCAAACCCAGTCGACCTCAACAAACGTCCTGATATGGTTTGTGTGTGGGTCCTGGAGTAGTTTCAGCATTTGAACTGTTAGAATTTTTTTTTGAATTTGACGATGGTTAAAGCAAATGGTCAGTGAGTCGAGACCAGCATTTCCAAAGAAATCAAGGTTACAGTTGTGGTGTGGGAGCGTTGCAAACAAATGGACCGAACAGAATTAACAAAAGTTAAGTGCTACATAGTGGTGTCTCGTCCGGCTGAGGCTGTGCGCGAATGCAGGTCATGTGACAGGCTTTCATCTTCGCACCTCCATGCTTTCTCCACTCTTCTCTTCCTTTCTCTTTTCTTCTTTTGCTGAAGAATGCACTTGTGAAGAATGCGTTCAGCATAATGTTGGCAACAATCTTCTTAGGTCTTGCTGCCAATTCAGACGCCCCTTTACATTCACAGTGGATTTTTTCAAAACGAGAGAGAACTGGGCGCAGGCGAGACGGTCGATAAGTACCTGCACTGCCATATTCATGCCTGCGAATTCTTTAACAAGAATAGGTATCAAGGCGACGTCAACTTTCGCTGTCCTACGTTTCCGGTACTAAGATACTGATTCACCTAGAATTGATTGCTTAATTAGACTATGCAGTGGAACAAACAATAACAATCTGATATTGCTCCAGAACAAAACAATTTGAAAACTCACAAATTGTACCTAAATTGTTCCGAATGTCAGTGAAAGTATGCAGTAATCAACAGCAGTTATGGAACAAATATCATATAATTTGAGAATGTTTCGTTATTCACGCCACAATTTGTTTGATTAATTTCATGGAAATTACCTCTTAACGAACTTTTGCCCTATGGCACTCAATCTTCCTAGGAGCAATTTAGGTACAATTGTTTCTAAATTGTTAACAAAAACAAGAACAATTTGTCCAAATTCGAGAGGAACAATAACAATACCAAAACAATTTATAAAATTGAGAAGTGGAACAATAACAATACCAAAACAATTTAGCAAAATGTGGTACAACAACGACAAGACTGTATCTAACGCATGTATGCGCGAGTTTCGAGGGTTCAACAGCAAAGGCTTTGTGCGCAACGCATTTTCCTCTCACAGCTTTGTTTTCACACTATTGCGCGAGCTTTGATCTCAGCCCAATCGGCTCACCTTCAAACAATTCTACAGACAAATATTGTAGGACAAATATTGTATATTGTCCCTTCAATGGCGCAGCTCACATGGTTTTCAGTGTTACCTTAGGGGAGAAAGAGCCTGCAATGGGTATCCAAGGTGGGCCTATAGAAAGAGTGAAGGAGACGTCCACCGTGTCTTTGGGCCCATTAAACTCGCTCTGCCTCTACAGAATGGCGAGGTGAGACTTTGTCGCAAATGGCTGCCCATAGTTGTTAGACTCAGCGAATATTATGAACTACATCATTTAATAGGATCATTATTTAATAACTGCCTTTGTTTCAGGACGACGACGGACGGCAATAGAATTGTTGGGAAAATGAAGCATACATACAACACGTTATGTTCTATCACCTGGGATATACTTATTTATAAAGTGTGGACGAAGGCTGATCAACGATGATGAATGATAGTGATCACCTCCAATCCCGACGCAAAATTGCAGACAGAACAACGTAAAATGAATGTGAAATAACGCTGCAGACAAATATTTTGAGCTGACCATGCTACCGCGCGGGGTGGGGGGGTGGGTGGGTACTGGCCAAGGGAGGGGGGGGGGGGAGAGCAGACACACAGCGAGCCTTTCCCCCTGAACTGCACTCTGCTAGTCAACGCCATCTCTAGCCATCTGTAGCGCTGTCCAGTGCTCGTCCACTCATTCTTTCACGGCACTGTTCACATGAGGGCTAACAATGACGCGTAGCTTAATTGGTGTTAACGTCCGCCGTTGTCGGCGACGGCAAGGAAGTTATGTCGCAGAGCAACTGTAGCATCTGTTCTTAGCGTCTTCATGGAAGGGGACTTCTCACAGTGATTGGATGGGACTGATTCGCCACTGACCAGTTTGCCAACGCCGTTTCGCCAGTCTCCCCCTCTGGCGAATTGGCCATGCACATTGCGCAGGGTGTCATCAAGTGAGACGCCTGCAAGCGCCATAACAAAACCCAGCTGCCATTCTGGGAGGAGTAGTCAGTAAGACATCACTTCCATACGTGTAACCGGGGGGGGGGGGGGGGGTATGGGGGGGGGGGGGGTAAGCCCCCCCCCCAGCCGAAAGTGTACCCCCCTTCCATACCCCACAGGTACCCCCCTCCCGCCTTCCCCAAAAGACCCCCCCCCCTAAAATATCAAAAATTTTCGCCTGCGGCGCTGAAAAATGGCAAAAATTTCGCCTGCGTCGCTTGAAAATAGCAAAATTTTCGCCTGCGGCGCTATATTTTGGACGTTTTTGACCAAAATTAAGCGATTTTTGGCACTTTTTGGCCTATTTTTGCAAAATTTTCTTATTTTTTGGTACTTTTTTAGCAAAATTTTTAGGTCATTTGACCCCCCCTCCAGGGGCCTCAGACCCCCCCCCCCCCCCCTGAGGGGTCCTGTACCCCCCCCCCCCCCCGACCCCCCCCCCCCCTGGCCGGTTGGCGCTTACACGTATGATCACTTCGCATTCTGAGCGACGTCAGATGTGTCGAAACAGTGGTGTAAACTGTAGAAAGGGCCGCTGCGTAAAGTAAGAAATGGCGCTCAGACTACCTGTTGACATTTTTGTTGGTCCCCAAGGGACCAAGCAATATAGTCACTTGATTGCATACTACAGCGGGATAAATGGATCAAGAAAGCATGTTGGAATTTTGATTACCTGAGAGTCCCTTCTCTGCAGAGAAGCACGATCAACATGCGTGCGATGGCTGCGTGGACTCTATGTTGACTGAAGCCCTGTCGTAATAAGAAGCGGCCAGATATTCCCTCATCTCAACAGTAAAGGGGGCGCCATTTCAAAGCGAGGCTGAATTGCCGTAAAGTGCCGAATAGTGGTGCGCACAACTACTTATCCAACTCCTCTTCTTCTACTGGTATTTGTTCTATTGGTAGTGCGTGTGCGTGCACCACTATTAATCCAACCTTGCTCTACCATGCACCACTATTTGGACGTGCACCACAAATTGGACGTGCCCCTCTATTCAGCGATTTATGGTAGAACACAAAGCTTTCCGACGCAACAGTTAGCTTAGGTCTGTTAGAAGGAACATGGTAAATTGGAGCGATTATGATTCCAAGCGAGAGAAAATAGAACGCAACAGATGTTGGAAAAGCTTATATAAAAGGCGCGGCGTGTCATCAGACGATCAGTTTAAAAATTTGCCACTCTAGTCTGGTTATTGGCGAGCTATCAGAATGAAACTGGTCGTTGTCTTGCTGCTGACTGCTGCGTGTACCTGCAGCGATATAGAAAGAGCGAAGAAACATATCATCGAAGCTATGGGAGTAAGTAATTCATATGGCCGTCATCATGCTCCACACAGTTTCAAACAAACTTCGGTTGTTATGGGTTGAGCCTTTCTATTCCGACTGACACTGCAAGCAGTTGTAATGTTTTTTCGCCCGGCCTCAGCCGGGTGAACCCCTACAAGAGCTCTTTGTGCGCGCGTAGGTTCGTTCGTCTGTCCGATCGCCTCTAAAGCTCTCAACGAGGCCTTTCATGTGACAGTAAAAAAAATATTCAGTTAGTAGAACACGCACCAGCGAAATCGACATATGTACATACTATTAGCACTAAAATCGCTCTAGCTCGCTCACCTTGCGTCGTAGGTAGTGAGACAATCTCGAGCTCATTAGTTTGTGCCATACTTGGGCAATTGATGCCTGTAAGGCGCATTGGTGGGTACTGATCCATAAATGGATCAGGAATGTTCGCCGCAGGTTCACTTTGGAATGAAGAGGGTCTAAATGGGACGACGCCCTTTTCTTTTGGGTCACAAATGCGGACGGTGACGGTACCGTTGCTGTAGATTGCAGAACCGCACAGTGATCGCAATTGCCACATTTCGTTTTAGATCGAATAGGTGGCAAAAACAAACGTTGCCGGACACATCCATGGAAAAACCTTGCTTAATACAAGCCGTTTGAAAGTGTTGAAATTTGCCATATTAGACAAAACCTTAAAAGTATCTCTAATTTCTAGAACTCTAAAATCTGAAACTACCTGCTAAATACTTGGCGGACTATGCTCGATACATCCCTGCAAAGAAATTTTGAAATTTAAGCTGCTTTAAGTTGTTGAAATTTGGCAATTTTGACAATACCCTTGGAAATATCTCTAATTTCTTGAATGTTAAAATCTGAAACTGGTTCCTTATTACTTCACATACTACAGTCGATACATCCGCGCAAAGATTTTTGGTTTTTAAGCCGTTTGAAATTGTTAAATTTTGGCAATTTTGACAAAAACCTTGAAAACAAGGATTACGTGCAGGAGCCCCTGCATAGAAGCACTCCGACCCGACTCGGGAATAGCAGATGGAGGTATTGCGTTGCCTGCTGCGCAACAGACCGTCCGCGCGCCGCGCAACAGACCGTCGGATAACTCAATATGGACAAACCCAGCGACTGGCAGTGTCAAGCTTCAACCAGCCGACAACCGGCCGGGCTGCGGCCGGTGACCGGTGCCCATCTCCAATACACAACGCACGGCACTCGACAAAGAAGTGGGCGTGCACAGCTGGCTGGCTATCTATGCGGTAGATCTAGATACGATTTTACACCGGAATCTCACAACTCGATTTTTTACACCGGAATTTCACACCTCCGAAATTTTTTTTGGCCATAACTTCCGCGTGAGACCACCTAGGAAGCTGAGGTTTCATTTCCAAGGTAGATATTCTCGAGGACTATAACAAATCAAAATATCTCCAAAATCGATCAACTATTGCGAAAGTTATGGAGCGGTAACGGTTTTCAATGTACTACAAAATTCGAATTTTTAAATTTTCTCAAAATTTTTCCACTACGCGAAAAAAATGAAGGTGCGTCCACACCTACTATCCCTGGAGAGCTATCGATTAAAAAAACCGCGTCCAAATCGGACGAAGCACGCGCGAAAAATCTTGAGGGGGAGATTTATGTTTTCGGTGTCCCGACTATAGCCCTCCGCCCTTCTAGGGTCGGAGTGCTAAAAACCTCTAAATTCAGTAATTATAAAATCAAGAACTAGTTCCTAGATACTTGGCAGACTATGCTTGATACATCTGTGCAAAAAAAGTTTTGAAATTTAAGCTGTTTGAAATTGTCGAAATTTGGGCACTTTAACAATACCCTTGCAAATATCCCTACTTTCTATGCTATTGAAATTGCATCATCATTGAAATTGCATCAACGCAAAGATATTGTTAAATTTAAGCCGCTTGAACTTGTCGAAATTTGGGAATATTGACAAAACCCTTGAAAATATCTCTAATTTCGTTAACTATAAAATTTGAAATTATTTGCTAAATACTTGGCGGACTATGCTCGATACATCGGTGCAAAGAAGTTTTGAAATTTAAGGTGTTTGAAATTGTCGAAATTTGGAATTTTAACAAAACCCTTGAAAATATCCAAATTTTGTTAACTATAATCTCTGAAACTATTTGCTAAATACTTGGCAGACTATGCTCGATACATCGGTGCAAAAAAGTTTTTAAATTTATGGTGTTTGAAATTGTCAAAATTTGGGAATTTTGACAAAACCCTTAAAAATATCCCTAATTTCATGAATTCTAAAATCCGAAACTATGTCACAAATTCATCGCGCCTTATGCCCTTTCCATTTCAGCAAAAACTTTGCCGACACGACTTGCAAATAGAAGTGTCATTTTTAACATATTCATATTTTAATTGTAAATATCTCGAAATAGCGAAACTAGCAACAGAAACGGACAACGGCACGTTACTCAGCGCATTCGACTCTATTGGGTGGCACTAACCGTCATGTCTAGTTTTGTGACACACACACACACAGACACACAGACGGAAACACGAACGGACAATAGCGTCCGTATACATGTTACGTCCAGTTTCCGTATTCGTCCAGAATCCGTATATACGGATTCTGGACGCTGCGCTGTCCAAAATCCGTATATACGGATTCTGGACGCCACGCTGTCCAGAATCCGTCTTGGAGGAAGGCGCAGGCCTATATACGTTTTCTGGACGTCCAGAAAACGTATTCGAGTGAATGCGTGCAAGGGGCTTACTCCAGCCTACAGTTGGCAATATTTTCATATACAAAGTGGTTTTGTATATTTTTTGTATATTTCTTTGTATATTTTTTTGTATATATGCATATACATATACAAAATACAAAGTTTTTGAAATATACATATACATATACAAAACACGGCAAATATACAAACTTTGTATTTTGTATATTTCTACCATAATTTCATACTGTATCCATGACAATTCTCGAAGATTGCGGTTGCTGGAGTGTGATATAGGGCGTACTGGTTGTCACAGCTGTGTTGTACCAAGAACTGTACAAAGGCACACTGAATTCGTAAAGACCCAATGGTACAGTAAAGCTTTGGGACGACCACAAACCTTCATGTATAAATCATACTGGGGTCATGACACGTCATTTTGTAAGGGATTTTATGGTTTGGAGTACGGTAGAAAAATATACAATATACAAAGCATATACAAAGAAAAACTTTGTATATATTTTTGTATATATACAAAATACAAAATACAAAAAATTTCGATTGTATATATAGTATACATATACAAAATACAAAAAAATTTTGGGATATTGCCAACTGTACTCCAGCCTGAGCAGGAGGTGAAGTATACGGTGGAGTGTTCACCCCACTTACAGTTTGCACTAAAACTCGGTCGACGTCGCGCCTGGCGGGTCTCAGCTGAGGCTTAGCGCGACCACCAACTTCAGGGCGCGCTCCGCGCGCCCTGAAGTCGGTCACCGGTCGCGTTAAGCCTAAGCTTCGACCCGCCAGACTGCGACGCCGACTGACTCTTGTGATCCGTTTCTGGGCGCAGGGCGAGCCTAAGCATAGCCTGATTTCAAAGGAAAATCACACTTGCAAAGAAAATTGCACAGTTATGTAACTTAAAGGCTAATATTTTTCGGCGCTTTTAATTTTATTCTAGAGCGCTTATACAAGTCAGAACGCGCTTTTGATTTTGAATATGCAACTTTTGAGTGCGAATACAGTTTTCGCTTATAAAACGCATTTAAAATCGCAGGCAGGAGATCGTAGCCCTGAGTCTAGGCTAAGAATACTAGGCGGAGATCGTAGGCCTGAGCAGGCGGAGACCGTAAGCCTGAGCAGGAGGAGATCGTAGGCCTGAGCCTAGGCTAAGCATACTAGGCGGAGATCGTAGGCCTGAGCAGGCGGAGATCGTAAGCCTGAGCAGGAGGAGATCGTAGGCCTGAGCCTAGGCTAAGCATACTAGACGGAGATCGTAGGCCTGAGCAGGCGGAGATCGTAGGCCTGAGCCTAGGCTAAGCATACTAGGCGGAGATCGTAGGCCTGAGCAGGCGGAGATTGTAGGCCTGAGCCTAGGCTAAGCATACTAGGCGGAGATCGTAGGCCTGAGCAGGCGGAGATCGTAGGCCTGAGCCTAGGCTAAGCATACTAGGCGGAGATCGTAGGCCTGAGCAGGCGGAGATCGTAGGCCTGAGCAGGAGGAGATTGTAGGCCTGAGCCCAGGCTAAGCATACTAGGCGGAGATCGTAGGCCTGAGCAGGCGGAGATCGTAGGCCTGAGCAGGAGGAGATAGTAGGCCTGAGCCTAAGCCTAAGCCTTAGACTAAGCCTGAATCTAATACTGACTTTAAATCAAATTCATATGTTTACAGCTGCATCTTCCTCTCAAAAGTTAAAAGCGCTTTGTTCAATTTCAAAAGGGGATAAATATTTGCAGCTTTTAAATGGCACGTCCAGCTTTTAATTGGCATCTTGCGCTTTTAATTTCTGGCGGCCGCGAAACGCAGCGGTGCGCTTTTAATTTGGCCGGAAGCGCTTTCAAAATGGCAGAATGCGCTTTTAAATGGCAACTGGCGCTTTTAATTCCGTGGAAGCTGCGGAGCCGTGCCGCTGGTCAACCAAAAGGCAGACGGTGGGGATAAAAGCGAGCGCACTGAATGAATGACTTTCTCGTTGCATTCTGTGTGCATTCACGTAACTTGGATGTCCAACATTCGCATTGCTTGATTGAACACATTGCTATCCCTTGACAACGTATATTCGTTTGAATTCAGGCTATGCTTAGGCTCGCCCTGCGCCCACAGTCCACAAGAGTCAGTCGGCGTCGCAGTCTGGCGGGTCGAAGCTTAGGCTTAACGCGACCGGTGACCGACTTCAGGGCGCGCGGAGCGCGCCCTGAAGTTGGTGGTCGCGCTAAGCTTCAGCTGAGACCCGCCAGGCGCGACGTCGACCGAGTTTTAGTGCAAACTGTAAGTGGAATAAACACTCCTCCATATAGTTCACCTCCTGCTTAGGCCGGCTGAGCCCCTTCCCTGCTTTGCCCTGTCGCGCAAACAGCGATGCCTGGCCATTGCTGCGTGCCATGAATACGCTCCTCCACCGCGTCAAGTCCAGGGGAATACTGCCGGAGGAATTAAAAGCGCAACATGCCATTTAAAAGCGCGTTCTGCCATTTTAAAAGCGCCTCCTGCCATTTCCGAAGAGCGGCAAGCAAAAGCTGTCGTGGCAAATTAAAAGCGCTAGTTGCCATTTAAAAGCGCTTCGTGACTTTATTAAAAGCGCAAAGCGATTTATTAAAAGCGCCCAAAATCCCCACCCATTTCAAAAGCGCTTTCTTCATTTTCAACAATTTTAAAAGCGCATTCTTCAAAAATTAAAAGCGCAATTTTTATTTTAAGCGCTCTGAAATGAAAAGCGCTTTCTTCGAAATATAAACCGGATGTAACAGATTAAAAGCGGCGAATATTTGTCCCCTAACTTAAACACAACGGCTCCCGCCCGCCCACCCAAGTCGCGCATGCACTTCGCGAATACGGATTCTGGACGTCCAGAAAGCGTGTACGAGTGTTCGACCGCGCGCCTTTCTCGAATACGGATTCTGGACAGAACGGCGTCCAGAATCCGTATATACGGATTTTGGACGGCGCAGCGTCCAGAATCCGTATATACGGATTCTGGACAAATACGGAAACTGGACGCGACATACATACCTACTCGCCGCGCTGGGGCGCGGCGAAAAAATACTTGTTTGGATAGTTCGCAGTCGATAAAGCGGCGTCGATCTGTTCAGATACATGGCAAACATATGGATGCAGTGTTCACAATCGAGTTAGAAAAGCTGAGTCGTTTTGAAAAATCTTTACTAGACGACGCAGCGACGATCTATTCCGGTGTCAACAGCAGCAATGAATTGTGTACTCTGAGAAAGAGTAACAAATCGTACTCAACGCTTGTGAAGATAGAGAATTACACGATGTGCAATGTCACTCTGAACAGAACTACCAACACCAACATTTTCTCTGGAAAGGTAAGCTGGCTGTCTTTCTATCACGTGCTTGTGAAGTACTAATTACCATTGTGGCAAAGAAAGAAAAGAACACGGCACAAGTATTCGATAGGTATTTAAGTTTGATATCTGTCTAGATTACTGTCCAGCTCAAGGATGGCCAAGAATTTGGCCGTGCGGTCTACGCTGTCTACGTCAGACAAATTCTGATGTAGGATCGACCGGTGGGTGAGGCATCCACTTCAGACTGTTCATTAAAGAATTTGATAATTGTGTTCGATTTGGCTGTCGTCCGCTTAACAGCAGCCTTCATCAAGCATCCAATGAAGCCAATACTCTCACACCAGTCTTGAATGTACTCAGGTCGCACCCTTTAGGATCGGCAGTATCTCCAATCCAGGGCCCAATCCGACATAGAGGTAGTGAGGCTGTCGTCCTCGTCGGGGAGAAAAGATGGAAGGAGAGTGTCCGAGGGAGATTCTGTGGACATTGGAGACACGTTGGTGGTTCAAACGAGACCCCTGCTGTTGCAGGATCGTAAAGCTCTCTCAAAGATCATAGGTAGAGTAGATCAACACACACGTCAGCTCAATGCTTTCACTTCCGGGGGGGGGGGTAAGCTCCCCCACACCCCTAGCCGAAAGTGTACCCCCCCCCCCCCCCATACCCCCCAGGTACCCCCTCCCGCCTTCCCCAAAAGATGCCTCCCCTAGAATTTCAAAAAATTTGCCTGCGGCGCTTGAAAATAGCGAAATTTTCGCCTGCGGTTCTAGATTTTGGACGTTTTTGACCAAAAATTAAGCGAGTTTTGGTACTTTTTGGCATATTTTTGCAAATTTTTTTAGTTTTTGGTACTTTTTGGCGAAATTTGTAGGTCATTTGACACCCCCTCCAGGGGCCTCAGACCCCCCCCCCCGCCCCCCCCCCCCCCCCCCTGGCCGGTTGGCGGTGGTAGCCTGTTGTCTTCGTATTATGACGAACAAGCTTAGAGTAACAAGCTGTGTGTGTAAAAAGTTCAACCTATACTTTGTGTCTGTCAAATCTTGGTGAACAGTATAGTGAACTTTGTACACGTCATTAGCCGCATCTGGAGAAGGTGTCTTGAGAATGTGTACCTTAATGCAAAGTGCAACTATCCCCACGATACGGTTGTCTGTACAGCTGATCTGAAGCTCAGTGATATCGCCGCGTTCGCTATATGTTATCGGCATGATACGACGCCGTTTATCTGATGTTTCCTACCTATGTGAAAACGTCTCATCCAACAAAAAAACTTGCCAAAAGTTTGGTGCGAGCGAATTCCTGTGTTCAGCGTACGCATTTCTGTTTCCGCGTGCACATTCATCAATAAACAGCTGTTCTGGCCATCAGGAGAAAATCTCGAATTTGTCATTTTTTAATTTTAATTCTAAATATCTCGAAATTGGAGTATATTAAAACTGTAAAACTATGTCACAAATTCCTATTGGCATACGGCCTTACCATTTCTGCGTTCAAATTCGTAAAGAAAGGACGTTCTATTTTGTTGATTTATGGAAATCTGAAAAATAATCACGTATTTCTATTAAATTCAATGTTTGAAAAAAATTTCTTTTGCGTTTCAAATTATCCGCAGTCTATACTCTTTCCATTTCAGAAGAAATTTCGCCGCTATATCATCAGGTGAAAAAGTCGGTTTTCGACATTTCCATATTTTGATTGAAAATATCTCGAAATTGCAATTTTTAAAACTGCAAAACTATGTCACAAATCCTTTTTGGCATACGAACTTTCCATTTCTGCATTCACATTCGCCAATAAATATCGTTGTATTTTAGTCAATTTATGCAATTCTGACAAATAATCGCGTATTTCTATTAAATTCCACATTTGCAAAAAATTTCTTTTGTGTTACAAATTATCCGCGGTCCATGCTCCTTCCATTTCTGAAGAAATTTCGCGGCTAGCGCATCAGACAAAAAAGTCGATTTTCGACATTTTCAAATTTTAATTGCGAATATCTCGAAAATGCGAAATTAGCAACAGAAACGGACATCGGATCCGTACTCAGCGACATCGACTCTACTTGACCACATATGCCACTGACTTTACTTCGGTGCGACGGAAACACACACACACAGACAGACAGACAGACAGACAGACACACACACATTGTCATCCGTATATATACACCTCGCCGCGCTGAGGCGCGGCGAAAAAACTGGGTACCCGATGATGGTTGATTGGCATTGTATAGTGTGTCGTGCATTTGAGGAGTATATTCCATAGAGTGTCAGAATAGTAAGTTGAGCATTTCTTCAGGGAGTATCGCCGCAGTTACTCGAGTTTCCAAAGAAAGGTTGTGCCATTGTTGGGCAATCGATGCCTTTGAGGCGCATTGGTGGGTACTGATCCATAAGGGCCGGTTTATACTCTGCTTCGTGCTGCACACTTGCTTCGACGGATAGGTTACTGTATCGAAGACGCAGCATGCTGCGTGCTGCGCTTTGATTTGATTCGATACAGTATCCAGCTTCGGTCAAAGTATAAATCCGCAGCGAAGCACGCGAACTTTTCGGAAAGAGTTGTGTTTGAGTTTGAAAGTCGCAGAGGAGATTTCAAACGGTTTCGGACGAAAATGGCCAGATTTTCGAAGAAACAAAGAATCCTGCGCCTGTTAGCTTTGTCGGAGCTAGCGAAGAGCCGCAGTAGACGAGAGCGACGGTGGTATGTCCGACCGCTGCACCAAAATCGCGCTGTCGACGGAGTTTATCAGCGGCAAATCGTTCCCATGCGAACAATGGACCCAGAGCTGCACAAGAACTGGCAATTACTCTGAGGTTGGATTGGTGAATGAATGGTGGTTGAACCGTTGATTTCCTTGAGAATTTCTTGTTCTAAAACAATTCGCTTCAGGCTGTTTTCGTCTGGGGACATGCACTCATCGATTGCCAAGTACCACGCCGTCTCAAAAGCTGCCGTTTCACAGATTTTTCGTGAAACGTGCCCAGCGATCGCCGAAGCGTTGTCTTCGTTTGTGGCGCCACCGAAGGACGCCGATGAGTGGCAGAAGATTGCGGATGGGTTCGAATGGAGGTGAAATTTCCCCACTGTTTGGGGGCCATCGATGGGAAGCACATAACTCTGAAGGGTGGCCATTGTGCGTTGAACTGCGGGACTTTTGAGAAGCAACACCCGTTCCCATTGTCTTTAGGCTCCCAACAACAGCGGCTCCCTCTTCTTCAACTACAAGGGCACCTTCAGTATTGTGTTGATGGCTGTGGTCGACTGGTACGAGTGGGCGATCTGGGCGGGGCGGGGGACGCTGGCATCTTCAGTGAATGGGCTTTCGGGCAGAGACCCAGCGAGAAGTGAGCGGACACATGGGAGCGCTTGATGTCCCTTACAATTCAATCGAGCACTGACACCCCGAGATTTCAGGCGTCTCCCTCTACGCCTGCTGGGAGGTGGGGACACCACAGAGAGGGACTGCAGGCCAGAAAGAGGGGAGTGGAGGGAGGGGAGCAGCTGCTTCCCCTGGAGAAGAGGGGCATCAACTACTACCTTCAATGCCAGCAGTGTGCGCGAGACCTTTCTCAGCTACTTCTCCAACGAAGGCGCCGTGACATGGCAAGACAAAGCGATCAATGTTGGCGCGCTGACGTCGGAAAGCAATGAGTAACTTTGTGCAAACTGTATTGTAGTATTGTGCCGTATTTCACAGTTCACCAGACCACAGTCAAACGAACCACAGCTGACACCGAAAGCAACAGCGCTTCACAAGTCCAGGCTCTGCAGGTGCTCCAGAACACACTGATCCAAATAATGATTCATATCCATCATCGCTTTTCGTCTCTTGATCGATGGAAGCTGTCTCCGTCGATCAGCAACGGTGGCGCCTAAACAATCGTGCAATGCACCATTGCTGAAGTCCAACGCTAGTAATGCGTCCAGAAAGTGAGGCGACACCAGTAGGTAGCATTCTGTACCGTATTTGCGAGCTCGTCCGTCTCGCGCATCTTGCTCAGTTCTTGCAGTAGCGCCGTCTGGACCTCACTGGCCGATGCGCCGCCGCCGCTGCTGCAGCTGAGCTTGCGACCAGCCTTCTTGGAGACACTGGCGCCTCCCCAAGCCGCTGGCGTCGATTGGGGCCCAATCGGCGTCTCCTCCACCTCTTCCCCATCCTCCTCACCTGCAAGCAGCACACACGTCCACCACGCAGTTGAAGGAAGCACTTTCAATTTCAAAACCACAACCCCCCCCCCCCCCCCCCCCCACCTGAGAAACGCTCGGTGGCCAATCGCTTGCTGCCCGGCGGCGCGGGCGTCGTGTCGCCTCCATCGGCGGCTACTGAATGGGCGAAGAGACTGGCGCCGTCTCCCTCGTCAGTGCTCGAGTCCAGTCCAGCTCTGGGACGACGCCTCGTCTTCCAATCCGAAGTTTTCGAAGGTCCTGGTGCAAAAGTAGT